>JAHQIW010004212.1:0-18343 GCA_019055375.1 Parelaphostrongylus tenuis | reverse complement strand
TTTATAAGTGTCAAGTGCTTAGTAAGTTTATAAGTGCTTATTTGACGAAGTGAAACAAAAAATTTGTATCTTTAAGACGACAGAATAAAGTCGCTTCTACATTTCTAATACAGAAAAGCTACAAATTTGTTAAAAAACGGGGGAAAAAATTCCAGATAGATGGCACGATTTCCAATACTTATCTATAGATTTTTCTCCGTTGGACAACTCTGTATATTTTTCTTGTATTAGAATTGTAGAAGAGACTTTTCTAATGTTCTATAAAGAAAACTTTCTTTTCTTTCACAATGCCAGATAAACTCGCTATGATAATCAAGAGACGGACGAACTATTCCCAAGTGCGAAACGTATTCTTCTTTTTCTTCCTAACAACGCTCTATGTGAACTTCTTTAAAATCAATTTTAGTTTGAATTGCCGAGATTTGGGGTATAGAATGATCACCAATAATCTAGCGGAAAACTACTTAAAGACCCAAGCCGAGCAAACAAAGCAGACTGAGTGCGAAACATATTACTTGTAGTACTACAAAGCAATAGGAAACGCACTTCATAAAGTCAACATGTCACTGGAATGTCAAGATCTAAGCTTCCAAGTAGTTGCTAAAAGCGAAAGTCGTTTCCAAAAAGAAATACTTTTGGAAAATCGTGTATCCAAAGAGATACATTTCGTTGCGAAAGAGTTATAGCAGCTATCCTCTTGGTTACTGATATGAAAAGGATTATAGATAGACTCTTTAGCCAAATTTGAAACTATTTATGAACAAGTAAGCATATGATAATAGAGTTCAACGAACCTTCTCTTCAAAAAACAAGACCTCGACAGCTTCAGATACTTCTTGTGCTGGATGTTCCTCCATAGTTTTCAATAAGTGTGATAGACGTCTTTCCAGTAAATCATTTCTATCAGTCTTTTCCTACAAATGTAGCAGAAGAAAATCGATGTGATGAATAAATAAGAGTCCTTCCTTCTAGAACTATAAACATAAAGTGCCTACCCTTATTGTCATACGAAGTGATTCAGCCAGCATATCTGCATCTCTGAGCTTAAGTAGGGAAAAAAGGATTAAATGACTCTATTACATATAACAATAGATGTCCCGAAAACACTAAGCTGATGGTTTTACCTGTCTTTCCATCTCAGATTTCTCCATTTGCTATTGTAACGAATTGTAGCGATTGATTTAGAATTTTCTCATTTTCTTTTGTTAGTCGACGGTTCTTCTCAGTTGTATGAATGAGTTGTTTGACACTTTCAACTGAAAACCAATGTAGCATCTTAGCGCTCGCAGTAAACTCAAATAATAGCACAAATAGCCATAAAAATCTACTCATATCTATGCTAAATATAAGAACGAATAGAATGGTAGCTAGAAATGAACGTTTACACATTCATAGAGTGAATCAACCAATGATTGCAATATCCGAATTAATTCCAGGTGTGTGGCATCGCTCCGAAAACCTAAATGTTACAATGAGTGAAAGATTTTTTCAGAAAAGAAGGTAATCCTTCAGACGCGAAGCAGACGATTAAAATAAATCAAGGAAAAGCTCTTACTGCTGATCAGTCATCGAGGTATTCGCCAAGCTTTCGATTTCACCAAGCACTGTTAGATATGACTGAATTCATGTGTGCCCCTTTACAATAACTCGCGGTCCGATGTATCAAGTCAGCGCTGCTATTTCCCACACAAGTCTTCTACCAGCCTGTCGACTCCCAGAAAGATGGAAGAGTTGCTGAGAATGGGCGCGCGAACGAACCGTCGACTAAATGCGCATCGCAGGGCACCTCTAATCACTGCGCCACATGCGCCTCCAGCACGCAATAGCGATGTAATTATTAGGTCCAACTCAGAGAATTATCAAAATTTTTGCATTAAGTTCACGAATCAATTCATAACAAAGCTACATGGTTACTGCAGCTAATCTCTTAGGCTTACATTTCCCACTCTTAAGCTTAGAAAGACCACTCAAGAAAGATCAAAGTTAGAAAAAAGTTTTGTTATGACTAATACCACAAACTTAGGAAACGAAAGTGGACTCACTCAAAGAATCGACGAAACGATGTTTCATGACGAAAACGCACACGTGTTGATGTAAGCGGAGTGCATTGAGCAGAGTCAAGATTCTCATTCCCTTCTTCCTAACTATGGGATTCATACTCCAATTTTTGAAATGGCTTTTCGAAATAAGACTCTTAGCGGCATTATTTCCACTCTAGCTCTTGGCAACTTCTCTTAAACACTTTGAAATCCGCTTTCAGTGTCTTTTTTACTGTGCGAATCTCAGTAATTCTAGCATTCAACATAGTGCATTCGTTGTTGACAGCCGAGGGGCATGAAGGGAGGAAGGAGGGAAGGTGGGGTTGGAGATGGGGGTGGGAGTGGGGTTTGACCCCATTCACGTCATGGCGAGCATCACAACCCACTCGGCCACGGCGACCCAGCCCTTGGAAAGCTAAGTGAAATTCTCCGTTGAATTCTATGTTTCTAAGTGTTGTCTTTCTTGAGTGACTATTTCTTCCCAAATGGCATTAAAGAGTTAGTGCTTCAGAGCAAAAAATATTTTTTATAGATTTCAAATCGAGTACCAAAAATTTTTTGGATGAGGAAATAACGTAATCAGATGAGCTATTCTAAGGCTTTCGTGAGGTCTGAAATGTTTCTCCGAGTGCTAAACGCACGTTTCAGCTTTCATGTCGAGCCTCATCAGTAGCCCATGAATTTCGGTCCAACCACGAAAGACTTCAAACATGCTGTTAGATTATACAGAACGTCAAGCGAGGTATAAAAAAGGCAGTCAAATAGATGGATATTTCTATATTTGCTTTACCAGTCATCGAACATTCGAGTGTTACTGCTATGTCAGGTAACCTTTTCACTTGGCGTGCAGCGTAACATTCACGGCGCCGATACATCTAGATGTAGGGGCTTGGTTGAACCGTAAGGCATGTGCTACTGATGAGACTTGCCATTATAGCCCAAAGATGCGTCTGGCTTTTGAAATGCCATATCAGACCTCATGGAAGACTGAAAAAATGGTATCAAATCAGACTATTCCAACCGGTTGACTTCCGTGGACCTAGATTTAGCGTGTCTGACTGGTAAGAACTCCAATCCCCAGCATAGAAACCGCTCCACCCTCCACCCCTCCCCCCCTCTCCTGTTACTTTGATTTCAATGTGACAATCACTATCTGTTTCACTCCTCTCTGTCACATCGGGAAGAAGGTTTCCTTTGATCCCCTTCCACAACAATCCACTGTAATTTTTTCGTGTTATCTTGTTTATGTTCACTACATTATGTTCAATTTACTGGCACATCAAATCACACCATATTTCACATAGTAACACCGTATCACAAGCGATCAATGTATATAATTTTCTTATCATTTATTATTCAACAATATGCATCTTATAACAACATATATATTTACACCTACGTTCTACGTTTACGATTTATGCCTTGTATCAAGAAGTAGCGAAATGCTATACAACTGAGCGTTTTTGCTAGAATACTTACGTTATAGAAGGGCCTTCGATACGCAACGACGTCGAGAAGATAACATCAAAAAGACCACAGCGAAGTGTTGTGGTAAGGGATTGGACCAACAACATTCTTCCTGATGGACGAGTGCCGAGTGGGAGAGAGGGGTGAGACAGACGGTGGTGGCCATATTAAGGTTAGAGTCGCAGAGTAGCGAAAAGGGAGGAAAGGGGAAGGGCCGTTCCCATGCTGGCGATTGAAGCCCTTGTGAGTTAAACACGCCCATCTTGGGTCCGCGGAAGTGAATTGGTCGAGCGAGGTCTTAAGACAGTAAAATGAAGAGAAAAAAAAACAACATTCTATAAGAAATTAGTGAAGCTTGAGGTCAGAAAAATAAAGTGAAAACTGAAATGGAGCGAAATTACTGACTGTGATGTGCTTGTCGTCTCTCGGTGTTGGATGTCCACTATCGGGCTCCGTGTCCACAGCGACGGACCAGTGGCCAAGGCGTCGTATAAAGCGATACTATTCTCTATCTGTTAGTCCCGAATCCTTGAAAACACGGCCGATGTCAGTTGATAAACACAGCAAATAACCACCTATGGCAGTGAGACGATGACGTCGTTGATGAGAAAAGAACAAAGAGATGAAACAATGCGCAAATAGCGACGACGAAAAAAAAACGAGTGTTTTCTGTGAGAGAACAAAAACACACTTGCTCTGTTAAAAGACTTCACATAAAATCTGCTGGGAGAAGGAAAATAAATAAATAGAATAAAAATTAAATGAACCAAAAAGAAACAAAGTAAAATAAAAGTAAACAAAAAATCATTGGATGTGAAGCGGCTTTCAAAAACGGCACGCCTTGTCCGCAACTACACAGGCTATAAGTACAGCTTCATTTGAGATCTTCCCAACCAGTTTATAGCCAGGTTCATTAGTCGGCCTCATTCCTTACTGCGTACGCCACGCAGCGGACGGAAGGTGTAGCGCAGTGGTTAGTGATGCGGTGTTACGTGAATTAGGGTCGTTGTTCGACCCCTCACCAAGAGCGCCTTTTTACAATCAGTTAATAAACGCTCGAGGGAACGCCGTAGCTTAGCCACCTCCAAGATAGCAATGAGATTCGCTCTGGCCAGAATTCTTCGAAATTCGCACAGAAAATTAAATCTCCAAGCAACAGTCAAAGCAACCCTCAAATGTTTGAAGACCTTCGTGCAGGACGTATGCGAGGAGACGTATCTATGTAAGAAGTGCTGAGATCCGCGCATTAAACTGTGTTGACGGGTCGACTATAGAAAAGAATGGGACGACGTCTAGTGTGGCCTTGTGGCCTAATGGATAAGGCGTCGGACTTCGGATCCGAAGATTGCAGGTTCGAGTCCTGCCAGGGTCGAAAGTTTTGCTGTTTTTGATTCAGAGAGTCGGAGTAGTGGATATGGAAAGCTAAACTTTTTCGAGGACCCTACTGGTGATTTAGCCGCCTTTTACCACTTTGATTTGAAACTCCGAGCGATCGACTTTCTATTATCTTAGTTAGCAAAGTTAATTATTAATAGATTAGTAGATAAACTTAGCTGTTTAGCTGGCGCGAGGTTGCTAGACGACGTCGATGTTACCGTTGTTGATTGTTGTTAGTAGATTGCTGTTTAAAAGAAGTTGCCAAGAGCTAGAGTGAAAATAATGCCGCTAAGAGTCATATTTCGAAAAGCTATTTCAAAATTTGGAGTATAATTCCTATCGTTAAGAAGAAGGGAATGAGAATCTCGACTCTGCTCAGTGCACTCCGCTTGCACCAACACCTGTGCGTTTTCGTCATGAAACATCGTTTCGTCACTTCCTTGAGTGAGTCCACTTTCGTTTCGTTTCCTAAGTTTGTGATATTGGTCATAACAAAACTTTTTTCTAACTCTGATCTTTCTTGAGTGGTCTTTCTGAGCCTAAAAGTGGGAAATATAAGCTTAAGAGATTAGCTGGAGTAGCCATGTAGCTTTATTATGAATTGATTGGTATACTCAATACGAAAATTTTGATAATTCCCTTAGTTGGACCTAATAATTATATTGCTACTGCGTGTTGAAGGCGCATGTGGCGCAGTGATTAGAGGTGCCCTGCGACGCACATTTGGTCGATGGTTCGTTCGCGTGCCCATTCTCAGCAACTCTTCATCTTTCTGAGAGTCGACAGGTTGGTAGTAGACTTGGGTGGGAAATAGCAGCGCTGATTTGATACATCGATAGGCCACCGCGAGTCACTGTAAAGGGCCAGATATGAATTCAATCATCTCTAACAATCGGTGAAGTCGTATGCTCGGCGCATACCTCGATGATTAATCAACACTAAGAGCTTTTCCCTTAATTTTCTATATCGTCTGCTTTGCGTTTGAAGGATTACCTTTTTTTCTAAAAAGATCTTTTACTCATTGTCACATTTAGATTATCGGACCGATGCCACACACCTGGAATTGATTCGGATACTGCAATCACCGATTGGTTTATTCGGTGAATGTGTACACGCTCATTTCCAGCTACCATTCTATTCGTTCCTATATTTAGCATGGATATAAGTAGATTTTGTAGTTATGTTTGCTATTATTTGAGTTTACTGCGAGCGCTAAGATGCTACATTGGTTTTTAGTTGATTGTGTCAAGCAACTCATACATAGCGACTATTAGAGTCTGAATCTTTTTCGGTGCCAAGATACAAGTCGACTTATTTCATTAACTCAAAATTTTTGCTCTCTAGAAGTGACGGCCCGGTCTCACTGTAACAAAAAAATCGGACTGCTCATAAATCACATGAAGACCCAGTTCATGAAAAACGAGTATTGCAATTTTCAATTCAACACTCCTCCCAGCACTATGTTACGGAGCAGAGACGTGGGCTGATACTTCGACCGCGTCAAGACTATTGCGAACGACTAATAGAGCGCTTGAACGATGTCTTCTCAAAATCAGTCGGCACTCACAACACGTAGCCGGCTTGCGCAGCTCAGATTTCAGTAAAGTTATCTCATAATCGTGATCCAGAAGAATTCATATCGATAGAGAAGCACAGCTGGGCCAATCATATAGTAAGAAGATCAGACGACAAATGGACGAAACGAACTGTAGAATGGACGCCACTTGATTACACCATTACCCGAGGACGACCAGCTACACGTTGAGTGTAAGTATTCACTAGAAGAATTAATCAGCTGAATTTATATCTATATTCGCATCAGCTGTATTCGTACCTGTCGATATTCTACAGATCACGGTATGAAACTCGCGCCAGTGGCCATGCTCGTACGAAACCATTGCCATGGACGACAATCACGAGAAGACAAGACGAATGGAAGATGTGCTGGGGTCCGCACAATTTCTGAAGACGGACCGTCAAAGTATTCAAGTAAGTCGGAAGTGAGAGATATCTTTCAGGGCAATCTAGCCATATCTTTGTTGTTAAAAATAGTGTATTAGACAGAATTTTCAAAAATCAAGTGCAACAGATTCACATTCTCAGTGTCCTCAATAGCAGTAGTCTCATTGGAGTTCATTCATAACCAACAGTTGTCTCTCATCGGCGAAATAACCTTTCCAAATGTTGTATGTGAATTATTGGGTATGTAGAATAGTTTCAAGGTTTAATGGGCAACTCAAGAGTCTACGTCGAAAAGCCGTTGATTCCTTATGAAAATTGCAGCAAACGTCCTTGATGCGGCAAAATAAACAAGGACTATCCAAGTGAACGGTAAACCTTGCTTGGATTTCAGTGATACATCATGGCGTTTATGTGGTAAAAAAATTCTGCTCCACCAAATCGTTAGTCATGTTGATGACTTTGAAAATCTCCGTCAATGAAAGATTTTCAGAAACTACGAGGCTACTTGACTCACCCTTGATCGGTGAATAAGACTGAGCACACTCGCAAAATGTGATTTCTATAGAAGTCATACTGCAATTCCGGGATTGAGCGGTAACGCACATATAGGTGCCATTTCTTGGGAGCTTATTTTGATTCCCAAAAGTTTGTTCTCAGACTTGTTGAACTAGTTGTAATCAGACGGTAGCCAATCTAACGTATTGTGAAGGCCGTTGGTCATATGAAGATAAACACAATTGCTGTTGAAGAAAAGCAGTCAATGATAAGGGGAAAAAATGGCTGTCTCCATGAACTGGAGTCGCATGTTCTGTGTGGCATCACTTTTGGAAAGCATTTCGTGGTTCTCTGTTTATCCGTTGCTATGATGACCTCTGCGTATTGCATGGAATGAGGCGATATCAAAATAAAACGTTAACATCGTAATTATCCTTGTATATCTGGTAATGATTTTTTGAGCCACACATGTGGTCTTTTATAAGGCAACTTATGAAGTCCAATACAGATGATTCGACCTCGACAGTTTGGTCAGTCGGGCCGTAGCCTTCGTCTTTATCCAGTCCTCTCTGGGCAATATAACCCTATACTAAGAGTAGGTGACGACGAACATTTTACGCGGACCATTGAGTGAGACTATTACTGAATGAAAATTGCTGTACACTCGATTGTTCTTGCCTAATATCGTTAATATATAGCGTAACAGATCACATGCGAGACTGAAAAAAAAAATCATTATCAGGTATGTTGAGATTCGAAAGTCATTTTGAGAAAGCACTCAAGAAGAAATGTATGATATTCTTTATATAACTCATACCGCTTCAGTGAGTGCTGACAGCTGTATGCCTTCAATGTGGACTAGTGTTTCTTTTCTCGTATACAAAGTTGTCTATAGACAGACAATATGAGAGGATGTAGGGTTATACAGATGGCAATACAGCCGATTTATAGATCGAAACTCACAACAGAAGAAGGTAGCTCTACATGAAATCTTCTGAAATAGTCGGTGAGACGTCCACAGGTGCGAAAGTAGGGGCAGCGAAAAATGGATGTGGTCCAATACAGAACAAGACAATAACTGGGAATGCGGCACTCTCGAAGTACGTGAACGAACGATGAGCCCATCAAAGTAATGCTATTCAGCGTTTCATATGTAATTACTATACATTACCCATGGCTCACCAAGTCATGCATTTTTCAGGAGTTTGCAAATCGATATCAGGGTGGTCCTATACTTGTCTTGGTGGATAGAAGCACTGATTCTATATATCGGTAGTTCCACCGCCGCCATAGTAAAGGCCAAACGTGCCTTCAGTCACCTCCAGCGAAGTCAAAAATTAGAGGCGACTGCTCGGCGCATCCCTCAAAGAGTGATAAACACCGTAGCCTTGTCCTTTTCATATTCCATTGCAACGCTGCAGTGATGCGATGGGTTTATAAATGTCAAAATAAACATAATTTGATATTCAATCTTTCAACATTAGACGCAATAATGTAGGCTTAGCAAGTCGGGAAAAATGACATAGTCAAGTCACACTAGTGTCAAGCTTTATGCTCGTAACAAAGTTTGTTTGATCTGTTGATTTTGATTGTTTGAAAGTTTGATTCATTGACACATCAACGATGATACCGAAAAGCATTATTTATGGTGTTTCCAAGTAGATAATAGATATGTGACATTGCTAGTGCATTTTTATACCTTCTCAACCATTTGCGAGGCTATTTTTCAGGAAAGAATCATAAATTGGATTTTGAAGCTGTTTTTCAACGCCGGCAGTGCAGTAACCAACGGCAGAGATGCATTCGGACATGTCACCGTCTAATCCAAATGAAATTCCTTTAACCTGCTCTTCGATCACTTTGCTGTTTGAAGGACGAACGTTGAAAAATGACTAATAGAAGAAACGCTAGTAGTTCAGGAAATAGTGCATCATTTGAAAAAAGGCCAAAAATGTGCTTTGCTAGCGCAATTCTGCGAACTCTAACGGTTCATTCCCAACACGTGGAATCATTACGACATCAGATCGGACGATGGTAACGTACAAGTAACAATACTACTCGATAATACGTGTATTGATGGAGTCTGACATTTGCTGAGGTTAGTTAAACCTCTGATCTCTTCAACGTCGTAAAACCGGCATTAGATCTGCCTTAAAAAAGCTTTCTCAACTCATAAACGTAGTGAAATACTTGAGGTGAAGATATAGAAGCAGTCTAGTAGGACTACATTCATGATTCTGGACACAGTAAACTTGATCAGAAATCAACGCGATATACGATGAGTAGTGTTCTTGAGCATCAGCCCAATTAGCACGAAAACCCAGTGATCTAATTCGACGATAGGGCGAGGAAAGAAATCGAATGAACGAAGTGCTGGATTCCTGAGAATGTTATGTAATTAGTAGTAAAACTTACTTGGTGTTTGATACTTTATATCGAGTATCGAGTAAGTATATTACTTAAATGGCCCGCCCTCACTAGTTGTATGGACCCCAGCACATATTCCAAATGGTATATTGCTGGTCGTGCATAATCTTGGTTTCCTGACTTAACCTAGCAAGCAACTTTTTGGTTTTTCATGACGTCGTTTCCAGAAAATGGATAACGGCGACGGATCGTTTTCAGCGCTTCCTACTATTTGATTCGGAAATGGTGTTAAGCCGAGATCGAAAGCAGAGGTAGGAAAGAAAATCACCCATTCGCTCACGGATGTAGATGCCGAAATCTTCAAGTAGCAAAATAGAGAAATTGAATAAAACAATTTGCTTGAATTGTGAATGTGCTCGTTTGAACAAATTTACATGATCGTTGATGTGTTTTGAGATCTTGGAAGTCACACTGCTGCAAACGTGTTGTCTAATGAATTTTCCAAATTCACCGCCAAAATTCTACGCAGACCTGCACAAAGGTAATGTTCATCTAAATAATTACACAAGTAATAAAAATATCTAAAGGACATAGATCTAAAACGATCATGAAATAATAGAAAGAGAGTTATCAAATATTCGAATACCATTCTCTTATGCTCGACCATTTTACAAATACAGTACTCTCATAATGAATGACATCAGCATAGATCCACTATTTATGCCAAAAACGATAAATGTGGTCAGTACAGGTGAAATCGATGGGGCAATGTAAGGAAACAATTGAAGTTACTTTTAGATAAACTTTCAGCATTTGATCAACGTCATCAGAAACAACAGTAATAGAAAAAAGGCTAAGAAAAACCTAAAATATGAGAACTCGTGATAAACAGGAAGCGAACATCACTTACTTAACTGTTACTCACAATTTATTGGAAATAAGGCCACCGCATTTCAATTTTTGGCTGGTCTGCTAAGATAAGTTGCTGCCTTCAAAGTTTGTGGAGCATCTGAATCTTCCCATGATTCTTTTATAGGATATTTCATCAGAGTTTTACACGCAGAACAACTGAAGTGCGGTCGGAATTTCATTTCATGGGCAACACTACCATACACAACGAATGCAAGCACGAAAGCAATACATATGAATGGATGGATGTTTACAGTATAAAAATACAAGGCCTTTTCACGGTTTTCAAGACTAAAGCAACAAGCAAATTAATTCTGCTTCGATGTTTTGCTGATTGTCGCATGACTACAGCAAAAATCACCTGCCAACTCATCAATTGTCAATCAACTGCTTCGATGACGGCTTCTCGATGAACGTTGCGTAAATGTCCGCATCGTTTCCGGTGTGAAACTCAGCAAAGAACCGAAAAGCTGTTCGCTTGGACACAAATGCTGAACTTTTGCACGGTTGATGGCCTCGAAGACGATCTGTGCATCGCGTCTCAATTCGTGCTCTTAAAGCAACAAATGGGGCCATAATGCGGCAAGTATGGAGAAGAATGGTTCTAAAAGAAGACTCAGAAAAGCCGGCACAAAGACGTACTGATTTGTTGCCTGAAAGATGGCACAAATATGATAAAGATGATGGCGCGTACCTTGAATAATGTTGTTAAGCAGTTTCCATCAGTTGTGGTTAATAAACTTGCTGTTTATTGCCTTAGTGCCAAAACTTATGATAAAACCTAATAGATCGACGATTTCAAATACAAATTTGATGGGGGTGAATACGAGCAATAGTGGAATCAAACAAATTACCTCGTTATTATTCTGTGTGCAAACGCAGCACAATCCCTCGTTATCGGCCATAAAAATAAAAGACTTTATGAATACAGTTATTCTCAGAAACACTTGAAAAAGTACAACTAATAGAATTGAGTGGCAAGCGAAAACACGACCTCGGGAGGGTATCGAACCCGCGCTTCATCCTATCCGGGGACGCGTGCTCTACTTGCAAAAATAGTCCATAGCATCGACTGCTTTTCATTTATTGCCAAGTTATACCGAATTTTATATCACATTCGATGCCAAGTAAGACAGTTGAAATTAAAACAGTTGATGAGATGAGTAAACTTGTATCTTCATGCCGCGATTCATCGACTGAAAAGTGGTTATAGTATAGTGTCATTGTAGGTGTGCTGTCGCCCACAAAGGTCTCCATAATTGCTACAATGCAGGGCTTAATGTCGGGCGTGGTCATCGGCGAGAACTGCGATATACTTGTGTGGTGTGGCCCTGGCGTAATAACCTCAATAAGGCTATAAATGTTCTCAAAAATTTGTTGACTTGAAAAAATACTCGGATAGTAGCACAACATGCATTTATAGGTGGCTCTTGAACAGCGGGTCTCCTTTCTCGGATCACACGTGTTACGAAATGCACAATATACTACATAAAAGGATAAAGCCCTCAAGGTTGATCTGTTCTTGAATAAAGCGCTATGCATTCGTCTCCATTCGTAGCATCGGTTGAGGTCATTGAATGCATATCTGGTCTTTGAAATGAGTCCGCATTGGAGTATCAGTGTATTAGGTCAGTGCTGCTATCCTCCTAATAAGTCTGAAGCCAAGTTGTCCAACACACGCAAAGTACTAATCACTGCGCCACAAGCGCTCTTACCCTTCTCAATATTCTGAATTTCTACGAATTAAATCGTATGTTATGTCGATTTTATTGCCGAAATATGTGTCCTCTGGTCATGAAGGAAAGAAAAAGGGACAGATCAAAACGAAAATTCGTTTATAAAACGAACTGAACCATTTCTATGCATAATGGTTACCACCCAGTAAAATCTCTGATACTTTACTAAACATTCTTTCAATTATTGAAAATCGTTCATAAGAAGGGAAGCATATGTCCGTCGACAATATTAATTCATGTGATTTCGCTCTCACCATATCTTCATGACATGTCTATACTTCTAAATTGTTGTCACTACTAATTTCAGAAGCAAACGGCCAATATGGTCCTTAGTCACGAAACTTACATCAATTTGACATATTAGGTTGAGGAAAAAGTCCTTTAGTACCACTAAAATTCAAAATGCATAAAATCAATCAAAACCAAATAATAATTCTTCAAAATAAAATCATTACCTCTATTATCTTTTCCAAACGATCTGCAAGCTTCCAGATATATTCGAAATTGCCATTCGTTGGGTTTTGAATCAAAAAACTACTGACATACTCTTTCAACTTGATCAAAGGTTTCGACTCGCTGTCCACGCGCGAGATATTTCATTAAACGGAAGAGAGCCGGGATCAAACGGCCCATAATCTGGACTGTTGGCTGGTGCGGCAAGACCTCGACTTCCTCCAATTCATCAAGACTTTCCTTAGTCTTGTTTGCGGTGTGAAATCTGGTATTCTCTTGCGGGAACCGCACACGATTGCGACGTATCAATGTTTGGTAGTTTTCTCATTGCATAGTCGACTCGGTCCATCTGCTTGCGGTAGAGTTCTGCATTGATACACCGAGATATCCCATGAATTTACTATAACCAACAGCGGCAGCTCCACGAAACCCGTGAGTTCTGAAGTCGCGAAGAGGCACTTGTTTCAGCAAACATTAGAGCAAATATACTAACGTTGAGTCGCACAAGCTAGAAATAACCGAAATTACATGTCCGAACGTGTAAAACGCTGCAGTTAAGAGATAAAAGAAGATCTTAAGAAAGAAGGACAGTATTTGTGCCCGAGACAGCAAAAGTTTGGAAGAGCATTTGCAAAGCTCACCGTAGCTTCACCAGTTACATGCCTTAGATGATTGCATTGCGATAACACGACGGAGCAGTTGCAGTTTCACAGAGGGCAGTGGAGAAAGTCGCCTCGATTATCACCCGGATCTCTTTAGCAGCCATGTTTTCTTACCGTCTTATGAGATGAAAGAGGACGAATTTGTTGTTACTTCCATTCACCCTCCGAAATTCAACACGCTTTTTTGTCTGTGAAGAATAGCAGAACACCTGCTCTAGAGAGGATAAGACCACAACACCTGAAAAACCTCTCACTAGCTTTCGTCGACGCAGTGGCTTGGCTCTTCACTCATTACCGGTTGAACTACAAGTTCCCAGTGAGTAGCAAGCCAATAAGATTGTCTTATTGTTCAAAAGAAGAGATTCCCCTAAGCGAGCATGCAAGATTTCGAGAAGGATTAGTAGTGTAGATCCCATCCACACGATCGTTAGACTCACTGGAGTTTTACGAAGATGCAAGAGACCTCTATGTCTCACTTTCATCGACCGAAAGAGAGCATTTGATTCAGAAAAATGCGAAGCGGTCATAGAGGCTTTGGGCAGGCACGAGGTGGCTATTCGGTACAATAACAATTCTTTATAAGCTTTATCAAGATTTGATAACAAAGATAATGTCATTCTGTAACAAAATCACCGTCGGTGTAAGAAGAAGGTGTCAACAAGGTGATACAAAGTTGCCAAAACTATTCACTGCCGTCCTTCAGAACTTAATGCGACATTAAAATGGGACGATAAGAGAGTGGAAATTGGGGTCAACAATCAAAGCCTCTTTGCTTTGTTGATGATATCGGCTTCATAACACCAAGCATCAGCCAAGAGGAACGAGTGTTGACCGATTTCGACAACGCCTGTGGAAAAAGTTTTGCACATTGCTCTACATTAATGGGTATCTATTTGAAACATCATACCACCGCTATAAGCAGTCAATTTTAAACGAATATCATTTGATCTTGAATACCTAATATCTGTCAGCGTGACTGGGTTCAATGTCGAGATCAACTACCCGGACCAGGCCGTTGACGGTTGGCGGCTGACATATAGATGCGCTGTAGCGTAGAAAGAGCAATGTGCAAAAGGGGCGTCAGTAGTGTAACGGATAGAGTACGCATTTTCGGAAAGAGTGTGGTGCGGGTTCTAGTCCCGCCTGACGCAAAAGTTTTGCACATTGCTCTACATTAATGGGTATATATTTGAAATGTCATACCACCGCTATAAGTCATTAAATAAAACGAATTAATGGCTCAGTTTTTATGATTTTGCATAGTCGACTCTTCTACTTTTCTTTTATTTCATATTACCTTTACTTCGAGTTTATTTCCCTTCAGTTCATTATTAGATGTGAATTTATTTTCCTTAACATCACAGGTTGCGAAGATATGAGAACGTTACTTATCGGATTCATTTCCTCTCCTCCTCATCCACGAGCGACTTTGAATTTTTTTTATGTAAGCACGCCCCCCCCCCCCCCGTAAAAGATGTTGTCTTTGAAAGGTCAGAGGTGGAACGTTGAACGATCACCTTACGTAATTGAACCGCATCACTACCACTACTCTTGCCACGTCTCTTTCCAAAGAAACCTGGGTAACCGACAAAGTAAGAATAAGTGCTATGCACAAGAATGAAACAGTAATAGTGAATGGAAAAAAGTCCTCAATGTAAGTGCCTAGAAACACAACTATCAAATCACGATTGGGCCAAGAGGTCAATCGCCCCATATAATTCTGTAATGACATTTCCTCAGGAAGTGACAGCAATAGACAAGTGTAGTTGTTTGCTCGATACTAGATATTTTTCTTGTGAATGAAGGCCGATTCACAGAATTCAACATCTTTGAGTTTTTTCTCTTCTCTTACGCTCAACGATTTTATAAACATAGGACTATCTCATTCGGCAATGGGTGCGAGGAAAGGAATCGAATGAACGAAATGCTTGATTTCGGAGAATGTTATGTAATTAAGCAGTGAAATAGACAAATTAAGTCATATAATTAGCTTAAGAGTGGGAATGTGCTCGACTGAATTAATTTAAATGATAATTAATGTGTTTTGAATTCTTAAAAGTCACACTGCAGCAAACGCATTATGTAATGAATTTCAAAATTCACCTCTAAAATTCTACACAGACCTACACAAGGGTAATGTTTATCTAAATAATCACACAAATGACAAAATATCTGAAGGACATAGATCTAAAACGATCATGAAACAATAGAAAGAGACTTATCAAATGCTCGAATATCATTCTCTTATACTCAACGATTTTATAGAATAGAACTCATAGTGAATGACTAAGGCCTCTTGATCAGTTTCACCTCTCACTGAGGCTGACCTTATTGTTGGTTGTATAGATCGCTATTCTTTGGATTCTGGACTTTACCTTGCAAGGGCGTTTCCAAGTCTTGATGATGTCGCTTCCAGGAAATATCGTCGGTATCAGGTCCTATCGGTCGGATTTCCTCTCAACTGATTTCAGGATGATATTGAGATCAGATTGATTACCACAGGAGGAATGAAAGAGTAAACTTGCCTGATCGATCGAGGACGTTTTGGGAACAAAAAGACGCTTCCAGGCTTAGACGATGTCGTTTCCAAAGAATATCTATCTGGCAACATTATAATAATATCAGAATTCCTACTAGTTAATACGAAGAATGTGAGAATATAAGAGGTATTTGAATCGAAATCAATAAACAATAGAAAGGAGAGAGTCGTTAACCAACCACCTAGGGGCGGTGCAGGGCCGAGAAGATTTTATCTTGAGGGCTGATAACGACGGATAGTGCTGCGCTTGCATGGAGAATAATAACAAGGCAATTTGTTTAATCCCAATTATGTGTTGCCAAAGAAATGGGATTTCGACCACAGTTCATTTGTCTTGTGTGTAACACTCGCCATCGATCATCCTGTTGAAAAATCATGGGAAGTTGCAGACGCTCCACAAACTTTGAAGGTTGCTACTTATCTTAACAGGCTAGCTAAAAAGTGAAATGTGGTGGCCTTATTTCCAATAAATTGTGAGTAACAGTTAAGTAAGTGATGTTCGCTTCCTGTTTATCACGAGTTCTCATATTTTAGGTTTTTCTTAGCCTTTTTTCTATTACTGTTGTTTCTGATGACGTTGATCAAATGCTGAAAGTTTATCTAAAAGTAACTTCAATTGTTTCCTTACATTGCCCCATCGATTTCACCTGTACTGACCACATTTATCGTTTTTGGCATAAATAGTGGATCTATGCTGATGTCATTCATTATGAGAGTACTGTATTTGTAAAATGGTCGAGCATAAGAGAATGGTATTCGAATATTTGATAACTCTCTTTCTATTATTTCATGATCGTTTTAGATCTATGTCCTTTAGATATTTTATTACTTGTGTAATTATTCAGATGAACATTACCTTTGTGCAGGCCTGCGTAGAATTTTAGCGGTGAATTTGGAAAATTCATTAGACAACACGTTTGCAGCAGTGTGACTTCCAAGATCTCAAAACACATCAACGATCATGTAAATTGGTTCAAAGGAGCACAAACACATTTCAAGCAAATTGTTTTATTCAGTTTTCCTATTTTGCTACTTAAAGATTTCGGCTTCTACATCATCCGTGAGCGGTTGGGTGATTTTCCTTCCTACCTCTGCTTTCGATCTCGGCTTAACACCATTTCTGAATCAAATAGTAGGAAGCGCTGCCAACGATCCGTCGCCGTTAACCATTTCTTGGAAACGACTTCATGAAAAACCAAAAAGTTCCTTGCTAGGTTAAGTCAGGAAACCAAGAATATGCACAACCAGCAATATACCATTTTGAATATGTGCTGGAGTCCACACAACTAGTGAGGGCGGACCATTTAGGTAACATACTTACTCGATACTCGATATAAAGTATCAAACATCAAGTAAGTTTTACTACTATTTACGTAACATTCTCCGGAATCCAGCACTTCGTTCATTCGATTTCTTTCCTCTCCCTATCGTCGAACTAGATCACCGTGTTTTCGTGCTAATTGGGCTGATGCTCAAGAATTCACTACTCATCGTATATCGCGTTGATTTCTGATCAAGTTTACTGTGTCCAGAATCATGAATGTAGTCCTACTAGATTGCTTCTATATCTTCACCTCAAGTATTTCACTACGTTTATGAGTTGAGAAAGCTTTTTTAAGGCGGATCTAACGCCGGTTTTACGACGTTGAAGAGATCAGAGGTTTAACTAACCTCAGCAAATGTCAGACTCCATCAATACACGTATTATCGAGTAGTATTGTTACTTGTACGTTACCATCGTCCGATCTGATGTCTTAATGATTTCCACGTGTTGGGAATGAACCGTTAGAGTTCGCAGAATTGCGCCAGCAAAGCACATTTTTGGCCTTTTTCAAAGGATGCACTATTTCCTAAACTATTAGCGTTTCTTCTAATCGTCATTTTTCAACGTTCGTCCTTCAAACAGCAAAGTGATCGAAGAGCAGGTTAAAGGAATTTCATTTGGATTAGACGGTGACATGTCCGAATGCATCTCTGCCGTTGGTTACTGCACTGCCGGCGTTGAAAAACAGCTTCAAAATCCAATTTATGATTCTTTCCTGAAAAATAGCCTCGCAAATGGTTGAGAAGGTATAAAAATGCACTAGCAATGTCACATATCTATTATCTACTTGGAAACATCATAAATAATGCTTTTCGGTATCATCGTTGATGTGTCAATGAATCAAACTTTCAAACAATCAAAATCAACAGACCAAACAAACTTTGTTACGAGCATAAAGCTTGACACTAGTGTGACTTGACTATGTCATTTTTCCCGACTTGCCAAGCCTACATTATTGCGTCTAATGTTGAAAGATTGAATTCCAAATTATGTTTATCTTGACACTTATAAAC
>JAHQIW010004211.1:0-21136 GCA_019055375.1 Parelaphostrongylus tenuis | reverse complement strand
GTAAGGTTTCGGTTGCCTGCGGCTCGTGCGATTCCACGTTGACGTATCAGCTCGAGTGTCTGCGGAGACAACGTCTCTTCGTGACCTTAGGACTTTCGGCTTTTTTAGCGCCAACGTGAAGATATTCAACGAGTCGATCGTATTCTTCGTCGATGTTGTCGACAACGGTATCTTCCCAAGAGCCGACTAATGATTTGAATACATCCCAGTTTATGGTAGTTCTGGGACTTCGTTGTTTGAATTTAGCGGCTTTCTCTCCTCTCCTCGAAAATCGGAACGTTGCGCGAAGGAGGCGATGGTCTGATCCCGTGTAGAACTTGGGAACAACAGCGACGTCGGTCAGGCAAAACCTTCGATTTACTATGATGTGATCTATTTCGTTATGGTACTCTCCATTGGGAGACTCCCACGTCCATCGCTGAGAGAGAGGCTTTTGGAATTGCGAGTTACCATGGATGGTTTGGGTCGTCATGATAAACTCGGATAGCCTCTCACCCTGTTCATTCCATTCTAGTCCGTGGGTCCCTATGTGACGTTCTTCAGACGTTCTTCTAGGTCCAATTTTTGCGTTAAAATCTCCGACAATGACCTTGAAGAATGTATGATCTTCTCTGAAGAATTTTTCGAGGTCCATATAGAACGCTTCGACTTCGTCTTCGTCATAGCTTGATGTTGGTGCGTAAGCAACGAAGATGGTCAAAGCCGGCATAGAACCACATCGTTTCAACCGTAATCGTCCGATGCGGGTTGTTAGTTGTTCGAACGAATCAATGTTCACGGTCAAATTCGATTTGACGAGGACGCCAACGCCACCGACACCTCTGCGATCGCATGTTCCAAGGAACAGTTCTTCTCCGGTGTCATAGACAGCGTGAAAAGGATGGCGCCTTCTCGTCTCAGCCAGGCCAATGACGTCGTACCTTATTCTTCTTGCTTGAATCAACAGATCTTCTACAGCGGATTGTTGAGCAAGGGTTCTTGCATTGTAGGTACAGATCGTCATTTTAGTCCGTTTCGATCTTGGCAGCCTAGTTCGGCCCTGAGATTTTAGCAGCCTCTCCGTACTCGTCCTACCTGGCGCTGCCGTACCAGGGGCTCTTTCGGGGTCAGGGGAATGAGGCCCATATTTGTTACTGTTTTTGGCATTTTTGATACCCAACGTGTAGCTTGCCAGGCTCTAAACGTGGGGCCTGGGTACTCACGAGTAGCTTGCCAGTCTCTCTCGGAGGAGCGGGAGGAGCTTATTTGTTGGAGGCGACTCCTAACCGCCTCCCATGTACTTCCCAGCCGCTTGATTGCAGGCTTTTGGCCGACTTGACTCGTAGAAATAGAGTTTTGTCAAGTCGGCACTGCAGAAGCAGGGAGCTCGTCCCTGAATCCACCTGCGTCCTCTGGGAAGCACACGGTCGCTTTTGGTTCGCGTTTTATTCCCCTATCCACCACCTGGGGACGCGCCACGTGCCCTCGCGACTAACCGGCGGGATCCCTCAAAGAGGGAAGTTCCGTGGAAAAAAAAATGCTTTATAAGCAAATCTAATATGAGCTTAGATATAGTGGTTCAAAGTTAATATCGTTCCTCATTTCCACCAAGTGTGATGTCCACGTGTCATATGAGTGTTAATTTCTAAAGATTATCAGCTTTCAACGTTCTTTATCACGGACATATCTACTTAAAATGTCTTTTGATTATGTTTGAAGGAATTCTTGTTTGATTTATGTTTTAAAGGAATTTGTTGTTATCGACTGGCTGATTCAGTCAAAGCAGACTGTTCGTGTCGGGTGTGTGCCACATTTTTCCACTTTGCCTTTGCGACATAAAGAGACATATTTTTCATTTATTACATGGAAAGCGGAGAAAATGATCAAAATTGGCAGAAATTTCTTGTATATGTAGTAGGGCAGTGAAGACATTCTCATAAACGATTACGTTACATTTTTTGATGTCTAATTACAGTAGACGTGCAGAGAAAAACGATAGCGCAGAAGAGTGTAAAACATTCGAAGCCAGTTGACTATCTAGAGTGCTCCCTGACTCAGTCAATTAACTACATGCATTACCTTCACTTTCGCCTGTAAATAAAAGCTTTGCTCAAAATCGATGACAATCTGATAATCTGATAACATGCTTTGAGCCTTTTCTTGTAAGTATGGAGTATATCCCTGAGAGACATCGGCTGAGCCGAAAGGTGCTTACTACTGATGAGACTGGTAAGGCGAAACAGCCGTCTACTTTTGTACGAGTGACATACAGCACCTCAAAATAGTAGCTCAAAACTTATCAAATTACTAAATGATACTTGGGTCTTCCTACCGCTGCGAGTTGCGGAGCCCAACTCAGATATCACGTCATTGTTTCTATGCTTCTAAGCGAACCCTAACATAAATTTAGCGATTGTGAGGAGCGAATGGTTTGATTGGCAATACTTTGCTCACCTCACAAGATGTGAGGAGTTCTTTGCGCATAGCCTTGCTAAAGCGAGACTTATACAGTCAACCCGTTCGGTACAGCATGTACTTACGCTGGTACACGACTGTTTGTGGGTCTTGTTTGTTGGACAAAGCTTGTTCCTCATACATTTACTAATTATTCGCAAGCTTAAATTTGGAAATTCGAATAATGCGTTGCGCATCTTAAAAGCTCTTCGTAATTCGTTGTAGCGGCGATAACAAAATTATGTATCACACTCGATCTGCTTTATTTGCTCTGCTGGGTCTGTGGATAGCTTTTGATGAACCTTCGATAGTCATGCGAATCCCAATTTCTTCAAAAAGAATATTACGTTCTGCGCTGAATTAGTTAGCCCGTTTGCTGGAGTGTGCATAGTGTGTTTATGATACTTTCTGGTAAAGTCCATGTGCGAGATGCATTTCATCATTGAGAAGATAAAATTACACCAAAAAATATTACTACGGTTGAAAAGAAAGTTCTGGGGCACTTCATAAGCATGAGATAACTCCATTCATAACATGGAAATGTTGCAGCTTCTCATGTGGGATCCTCCATTGAAGCCTTAGACATTATTCGTCTTTACTCTCACTCTCTTAGAAGCCTCCACCACTTCCAACGATACGATCAAAGTTCGTCTTTTGTTGCGTCGTTATTAGAGGAAGGGTCAAGTCACAGCGAGGTGCAGTCGATGAAATCAGCGAAGCGAAAGGGAAGGCACAACAAGCAAATCTGCTGATGGACGCTGAGTTTCAACGATTTGATACTCGGTAAATCTTGAGCCTTCGAAGACAAGCATCGTCGCAGGGATGTCCCAACACAGTTGTACAATAAGATTGAATTGCTGCTAGTTGCAATGATTGGAAACGGTAGTTGTCAATGTGCTTCGCGATTGGCGAGTGAATATGAAATTGATGAAATCAACTGAGTAACAATTTGTATTTTTCTCATACACCTTCCTAACTCAATCCCCCATCAGCTTAACTTGCCCACAAGAAGCTACGACCAAGATCCATACGAACTCACTGAAGGCACAATCCGTCCAGAGTCGAAATTTGTCCGCAATGGCTCAACATTCCACTGGGAATGACCAATTTTTAAAACGGATCAGAATCCGAAACCTAGCGGACAGATGACAGCAAAACCGTAGACATCGATGGCCTTTATTTTCAATAAGAGTAATTATTGTTTTTGTTTGGAGTTTATCCATAAGTTACTAGATTTTTACAAGTGCCAGCTTAGTTCCAACCTAATATAAAGGTGTTTTTATAACCGGTCTCGTGTTGAAAAGAATCCCTCGTTTTCCATGAGAAAAACACGTCTTTGCAAAAAAGAACGTATTTTAAACGGCTATTGGAATTTTTTTACGCTATTCACTATTTTTTGCCACATTTTTGCCACTAGATAGTATTAGTAATTTTTATTTCAATATTTGACTTTCAATGTGAAAAACCCCACAGTGTGTTCTATTAACGAAAAGGAGATAACGTTTCGCTTTCTGTGTTAGTAGCCGGTCGTTTGACTGCATAGCAGATTTATTGGCAGTTATAGTGATTTTGATGCTAACGAAGCTCTATTTTACAGAGAGATGGATTGTTATTGAAGCGACTCCTATAGGAGCTTTTTCTAATAAGAATGGAGCCCATTTATCCTGAGAATTTCCAAATTTTCAAGACGAAAGCTACTTCTCTAGGACAACAGCGCATTAGAAACTCTTTTATATACCAATTAGGAGGAGAACACACCTCGCTTTCAAGATAGTTCTCCCATAGTTTGAACTTTAAAGCGGATTTTGTTGTCAGTGATATGCGCCGGGAACCTCATCGTCACAAAAGAGTAGTATATTGCTATGAAAATCTTGATAAGTATTACTAGTAGAAAAACTCCTGTGCGTCGTAATAGTCTGAATTTTTGGAAAAACACGACATCTTCCATATATGAATATATTTCCAATCTTTATTGCGCACTGTCGCCTATATCGTGAGGATGGAACTGTCTTTTCCCAACTGTGTCTGTTCGATGGCCATAGATAATGTCTGTTCACACAATCAATTCCCATCTATCGGACATCCACGCTCCGCAAAAGTCCAATAGTTTCGTGCACCTGACACAACACCAGCTTTAACCAACCCTCTCCAATTATCTCTTGACCGGTGTTCCCTTGCTAACATTAGGCGCAATGCAGTTGGAGTTTCAAAGGTTTAACTTGCTTTGAAGATTGTTAAGGTCAAATAACTCAAAATTTGCGCAGTCGACCATCCCGAAAGCACATTTCGAAGACAGTTGAATGCAAAGTGACAAGAGTGAGCAAACGAAAATGCGAGTGCTTACTAGTTCCGAAAGTTTGCTCACAATTTTATTCATGTCCCAGCTCTAACTTACACTAGTACTTCAAAAGACTATTGAGTGTTATAGATGAAGTGGTATCGCATGCAGTATACATCATCACTTATAACCGACTACTTATTGTTTTCTATATATCAACCGCTGTGATGATTTTCGAGTTTTACATACAATGAAAAATTATCAAAACCTGAAGATTTATATCGTAAGATCCTTTGGACAGCATATTACATTTAACTAAATGCCAAAAAGAGTATGATTGCGTAGTCAACCAATACTTTCTGCAAGTATAGAGGCTGTATATGATCCAACATCATATAAGCGCGTAGGGTAAAATCGTAATATATCAAATTAGAGCGAGATACCCAGAATTTTCCCAAAACGGTGAGAAAGAAATCCTAATTAAATAACGAAGTTCGCGCCGCCTTGCGGTTCGAGCTGCGTGCAACATCTATTGCCGTCCCGAATTGTCTAATAATTTTTATTATGAAGAGAATTCCATAAAAATGACTTTTGCTGCATGAAACAGTAGCGCTTGTACAGCACGATCAGAGCAAAATATTACGATGCCTACTTCGTGGATCTTATGTCCATCCATATTCCCAAAAACATCTCTTCACTAATAAGGCGTCGTAGAGATACTTATTCAAGGACTTGCTCTAGTGTAAAAAGAGCTCTCAATTCGAAAAGCTGTCGAATGACAACAAAAATGTGACGAAAAAATCCCGCGAGGTAAGACAAACAGGTGAAGCACGCGCTTTGAGATCAAGATATACTGTCTGGAATGCGCAGAAGCTTATATGTTGCAATCAACGCGCTTGTTTAGAAAAGGTGAAGTATGTTTTGGTCCGGTTATAGTAACCAAATTCTGTTTATTAGCCGTATTGACGTATGGATTGCAATCGAGCTCCGTAAACGACATTAGAGGCTTAAAGCCTCGATATCCTCTTATCGTATCCGCCATGAATTCGACTTCGATCGCAGAAACGCGACTGTGTTTATATGCATATCTACTCTACGCAATAACTCACGTCAGCTAGGCGATATATAGTTACAGTGCTTTAGTTTCTCAGACAAGTTTGCCAGCAATTAACCTCTCTTCGAAATGTAGAATTGGACGAATGACCACGTACACAACACAGCACACCTCGTGACTGCGCTACACGGACACTTAGTAGTACCAGTCGCTGTAATAAAACCCTATCGGTTGTAATTTGAGATCATAGCAGACTTTCTTGCACGGAGCTCCCCGCTTTCTTCTGAACCTACCTTTGTGAACTACTTTGAGCCTCTAATATCAAGGTGACTTTTTAAGGTTAACAAGAACGTTAACCACTCCTAACTAAGTATTATGCAAACAACCTCACATGTGCTAGAAAACATGATCTTCAATAAATGAAATGGTCAATGAAAAATTGGTATTAGAAATCAAGAGCTCTGTTAGATTTTCGCTTCTCCTCCATAAAGGCTAAAGCGTATTCTCTCGTCAATTAAATCATTTTGTTAGTAGCGATGTAGCGGATGTTCCTGAAGTTAAAGCCTGATTTATTTCTCTTTATAAGACGAAACAATAGTTTTTCTTTCCAATTCTGTAACTATGTATCATTGTAGAGCGTATTTTATTCAGGGTCAAAGAGGCTGTTGCTTTGATATCACTTTTATCCGTGACACAAGATAATAATTCTGTTAGTAATCAATCGTTGTCGGGTTTAATATAATGTGCACATATTGGCGTTAAACGCAAATAACCCTCTTAGACATATATAATTCGAAAAATTTGTCATTTTACCGTTTATTTATTAGCTTTATGACGTTATAGACATATATAGAAGAAAATGGGCAAAACGCGGGTGCATTCTCCTTCTGAGGTCCACGATTTTCTCCATCACTTAGCATTGCTAGACAAGCCTCCTCTGGAAAAAGAAGAAAACATCACTTGCTGTCTAACAGCTAAACATCTGAAATCTAAGAGCATATAATTACGTCTTCAAAAAATCTTTATCCCAGTAAGACAATGCAAGTAAAGGAATACTTATGAAAATTTATATGAAAACGTGACAACTTTGATCTGAAGCCTTTCTTTTTCGAAAAAACAGAACAAGATTTCAAATAAATGATATCTAAACAATGCAGGCATGCATTAGAGGCATCTAGCTTAATTTACCCAATGACATTATCACAACATTGGCAGTTACCCGATCGAAATATTTTATCCCATAAAATAGTACAAATTCTTAAAGAAATAAGTGAACATACCGGGTAGATTTGTTAAATTGAATGAAATTTATGGAGAAGAACTCGCTATTGGAATTTAATTTGAAAGGTACGTATTATCACAGAATTTCCTGCGGCACTGTTTTACTTTTCGAATAGTTTTCCCCGTACCTTTTCTCTCTAAAATATCTCTATCCACAAAACATGTGAAGGACGTCTGATGAAGCCATTTCTTAGGTGAAATGAATTTGATCCAGTTGCAAGATTTACTCCTGTTAACATTACCAGTAAAAAATATGGCAAAATGCTATTGACAAGTCAAGACCGACTGCTGGAAGGCTTACTATTCTAAAAAAAAATTTGCACTTTGTGCGATTCTTAATTAATTATTTTGACGATTTTCGACGAAAAGCACTTCGTCCAACTTTATACGTCGACGACGTATTGAACTCATTGAACCAATGTGCACCACAAGGTTTGTGTCTGTTTGACGTCCAATAAATGACGATTTATCTAAAATATGATTCTTCGCTCGCCCGTCAGCTGCACTTCTCATGGTCTCCATTGATAATCGATCGACAATCTGCGGAATTTTTCGGGCTCGCAACAGCACAGCAGGTGTACAGCACGATTCTGTCACACTCATGTAGACCGTGTTAGTGACGTAGTATCGTAGGTCAGCTAGAAACTAAAAAAACTGGTTTATTAGGCTTCAAAATCGAGTAATGAATCAGTAACTTATAAGAATAAGGTATGGAAATCATTCGCTGCGTTTAGTCCTTGAGGCATGCAACAATGCATAATGCTTCATCGGAGCACTCTAGAAGTGACAGAATGCACGCCCCGGCTATAGAACGGCTTACAGTAGCCTAGCAAATTATCAAGTACCTTTATCCTCTAAGCAAGCCTCATGGCTACCAATAGAGGGCGATTGGGACGTCTAGTTGGTCCGTAGTGCGTAATCGAACGATTGACCACATGCACTATATTTCTAACCACTGCACTATTCGCTTAGCAATAAGAATGGAAGGCTTGTTCGAATTTCATAAGCTAGCTGAATCAACGTTCTTTCAATGACATGACAAAATATAATTATTTTACATTGTGGAGCTAAAATAGTTCTAAAGGTACGAAATATATTACGAAAGACCTAGTGAGAGAGACTTGATGATTCGTTGACCAATTTCTAAATGTGTCACAGGACTGAAGTGCAAGGTGCTCAGAATCCATCTACGCGCCGTGCATTTAAATTCAGTTGGTGTCATAAAGACGATGTTATGCTTAATCAGCCTATATGTTGGCCTGTCAACGAACGAAATCGGCTCAAAAAATCTTCCAAACAAGTCTGATATCAACTCAATAATTGCAACACGATAGGGAGCGTTTTTTTTAAAGAACGTCACCAAACCAACGACCATTCTGTAATCGGAATCTTTCTAAGCTCTTAGCTAAGAACGTTTGAGCATTTGCTTATTGGAAACCTTGCCGCAAAGTTAGCTTGTTTCCAAGTACTTTCCTCTAGCATAGAAGAAACCGGAAATGAAGTAGCCTTTTCAATATGACTAGAAATTGAGAGGCACAGTATGGACTTACTTAACCATCTAGAAAAAGGTGCCAACGGCTCTTCTTAGAGGCCTAACTTGTGCGTCCTGGGTTGTTGGCTTCACAGTTACAAGTAGCATGTTTTGGCCACTGAAAAAGTGATAGGATTTTCTACCCTAGCACTCTTTTTTCCGAATAGAAGTGGTGTAGGCATTCTCATTCCGATACAAACAGAGTTTCAAAGCCAGTTTTCTTCAGTTTTCTGCAAGACTTTGTTTCGCTTGGAATCTGTCTTTACAATCCCATTTTTCATTCTATTCTGCCCCTCTAAAGTGCACATAGTATACTGAAATCATGGGTTACATTTGAGAGAAATCAAAATCTTTCATATACTTCAGTTCCATCGGTGACGTATTTCTTCTTGAACGGAATGTTACGATGTGACATATAACCACTGAAATATATGCGAACTTAAATATGGACCATTTCAATGCGATGATTCATTGTTGCGGCTGAGATGAAAATAAGGCTAGCTAAGTGAGATTTGTTAACCCGAATGGCGCACGGCATATGTCCAACCACTTATATACGTATTGTCGCGTGGTGGGCACCACCTTGCTGTAGAGAGTGTGAGGATTCTGTCGTTGCCCGAAAAAGTATACAATCCCGGAAAGAGTAATTGCGCTCCTTGAGGAGACACACTCGCAAGAGTACCCCTTTCCACATACTCTAATTTAACCGCGTTTTTTTGGTTTTTCTGCCTGATTAGCGCTATCTCTCTTCGTTGAGTGGTGGATATACTTTGATTTCAACAATCTTGATTGATATTTACCCAGACTTTTTTCTTAAGTCTTACACGAAGTATGGCATTGTTTTGAGTGATATACGCAATCGAACATCGAAGATTTCGCCTGTTTCGTCAGTATCACAAGCCCCATAGTAAAGGTAGCAGAAGGAGACGATGCCACATTGCTGGTCAGCTGAAATGGAAAGTGTTTCACTGACTTTCTTCCAGTCGATAATTTGCGACTGCCATCATATGAACGGTGCCTCTTTTTTTTTTATTCTTGAAATGAATCTCAAAACCTTATTGAATTTTTAAGATATAAAATTTCGCATATTTTTTTGAAACTTTACGTAGTTTCGTACTCAATCTTGATGATATGCGCCCCCCACCCCTTTCGACTGTTTCGGCTATCTCATCAGCATCACTCATCCCATACTAAAAGTAGCAGAGGGGAAATATGCCATAGTGCTAGTCAAGAAATGATACGTGTCGCACTGACTCTCGTTCGGTCAAACTTCCGCTGATATCATCCTATAAACGGTGCCTTTTATTGGCTGATTCTCGAAATCTGGTCAAATCTCACATCTTGCAAAACTGAACCTCGATACTTCGTTACCCACTACAATATCCACTTCTTTATCCACAATCATTAGCATCAAACAAACTTGAGAAGTCTATACGTCGTACCTTTACGCGGCAACGCGGAAAAAGCTCAGCTGATGCCTGCATATACACAATTGTTTCGTCAAGAGGTGGTTTGAATGTAACCTCTAACTCGTGTACCGTGGTAATATCGCTCGGAAATGCTCGAAAGCTCTTGAAAACAGGCACCTGTTGCTGATTCTTGAATTTCCAGTTTTTCTAGAACGAATCACTGTTTGGAAGGGTTACATACCTCCACGTATGGTGCGACATTGCCGATAGCGACACAACTTAGCATTGCTCGTGAGGGTGTTAATACTCTTCGACCACTGTTTCTTTGGTAAATAACAATAGTGTGATAGAAAATTATAATATTCTCACTTAGCCAATTACAATTTTGCATCCAAATCAAGCTACTTCTCGACTAAGCTAACTGAAATTAAATCCATTAGAGCTGTACATGACTCAACCAACAGCACATTGAAGGAATCGCAGCCTTTGCTATATATGTGAATACTACTCGTGCCAGCTAGATAAAGGGAGAATGGACACATGGTATAACTGACAGATTTGCGGATTTCAGCTATCACGCATCAATTTTCCCGATTCATATGAAGGTATCACCCCGTTGAAAATATGTTATCAAATTCTCTAGCTTGAACTTCCTCACCATCCTTGCATTTATGGTGATAACAACATGGTACGTCTGTAAGAACAATAAAATAAAGAAATCTTGCTTGCTAGTTAAGAAAAGTTCGTACTGCAGTAAGGATCCATTTAGAGCATTGAATAGTATCGTAATCTTCTTCTGAAGATGACGACATTCTATCCGTCATGCCAAGCATGAATTTTCATGATAATCTGGAGAAACTGTAATATATAGCAACTAGTATTATTGTCTCATCTGATTCAAGGGATAAAACATAAATTATTTTACAGCAACCAATCTTATTTCGTTGCACAAGATCAGAGACGTTGTGCTGCTAATCATCGATGAAATCTTTACTGCATCGTGAACGAGGTTATACACGTCCTTCATCGTTTCTTTGGTTTGCACATAATAAAAAAACGTAGATAAGCACACAAGAAATTTAACCAATATTATTATTCATCTAACTCATCCACAGAACTCTGTCAGATTTTCAAGATATATATTCCCACACAATATTTTTTTGGCCCTTTATGAAGTTTAGTGTAGCAAGATGAGAGATCTAACAAAGTTTCAAGAATCTGTCGAATATAAGACACCGTTTACATGACAACGGATGCAAAAGATCGATCGAAATAAAGTCAGTGCAACACGAGTCATTTCATTTGACTATCACTGTGGCATATTAATCCTTTGCTACTCTTATTATGGGTGTGTGATACTGATGCCATAGGCGAAACACTCGAAAAAAGTGTATATTATCAAGATGAAATACCAAACTTCGACAAAGGCTTAAGTAAAAATATTGATCAAGATCGATCAAATCAAAATCCATCCACCAGTCAACGAAGAGATAACCTCAATAACGTAAAGCCAAAAAGTGTGGTCAAGTTAGCGTACGTGGTAAGAGGTACTCTTGCGACTCTTTAAGGAGCTCATTTAATCCTTCCGGATAGGCATATCCTTTCGGGACATAATAAACCACGTACTCCGGACCAGCACGGCAGAGTGAGGACGCGCCACTAGATATAGAGGCGGGATGAACTATGCAGTATAACAGACGGGTTTAGAAATTCTATATAACGTGCCACATTTCCTTCTCAACCGTAACATCAAATCATCGCATTGAAAAGTGTCTATATTTACCTTAACATACATTTCACATATATTACGCTCGAATGTTTGATCGCATCTCGGCATTCTCGTTGTTATATATCAGATCGCATCGAACCGTCAAATTTAAGAGACTATCTTAGGCTAGCCCTTGTCATTTCGACCACAACTTCAGCTTTCGATGCCGCCTTGTGCTTTGCAGGACAATCCAGCTCACGAGAGACTTCTGATTGTCGCTAAGCACGCATCTACGAGAAGGGCAGAACGAAAGTCTCGATGGTGCAATTCGTGTGAGTGCATGTTTCAGCAAAGAGTAGCAGTGGTTCCACGCGACTCTATACGCATCAGCTTCCATGTTTGGGTGGTATTTCCTGATCCTTGTGGATATATGTCGCATCCTAACTTTCCATTTAAGTAGAAATACATCACCGATGGAGCTTAATTATTTGTTAGATTTTATTCTCTATCAAAAATAGCTGGTGAATCTCATTATTGTATGTGCAGTTTAAATAGGCAGAATGCAATGAAAAAAATGGGAACGTATAGATACACTTCAAGCATAACAAAATCCCACATGAAACGTAAAGAAAACAAGCATTTCGTCTTTGATTAGGTCAGAAAAAATGCCTCTTCCGCATTTTTCAGGAAAGAAGATCGCTTTGATGGAAAAAGCCCATCACTGTCTCCAGTGGCCGACCCATGCCATGTGTAACTGTGAAGCCAGCATTTCTGGAGACACAGAGCTCTCTGAGAAAACCGTTGGCATCTTTTTTTTTGTAGATAGTTAAGCACGCGACAACGCCACATTGTGCTTCTCAATTTTCGGTCACACTGAAAAGGTTACTTTGCCACCTGTTTCTTCTATGACCTAAGAAACCCCTTGGAACCAAGATAATTAAATACTCGACAGGATTTTCAATGAGTAAGTATCCTTGTCCCGTCTGACACGTGGTATTCTTTGTATTTTCGAAAACTCTTTCTATCAAAATAGTTTCGCTCTTAGTCCGTTTTCCATAACTGCAAAGTCAGCAAGATTGTAAATCTTGGCAGCAGAGCTTACGCGCTTGATTGGAACAATAACAAGGTAGGTCAAAGAATATAAGTGATTCAGATTAGCTTCTGGCATTCAATAAGCTGCTTGCTTTTCTACGCTTTCATAAACACTCAATAATTTACAGTGTCCGGAAACGTCTTTAATTTCCAAATCCTTAACGAAATCAAGATTTTTTTTTGGAATATTCTAGAAACTACTGCACTTCTGACTAGTTCACAAACAAAGTATCAGTGTATCTAATACTTTATTTATACAATTTGTTTTCATATAGTGTTCTCATAAGTTTTACCACTGGAGCAATCAATAACGAATTTATTAACCATGAGTAATTAAAATTGCTTCTGTTTGATAAATTCCGACTCACAGGGATGTGCTGCCGGCCGAGGAGACAATTAACGCCAAGCACTGCTGTGAGCAGCAAGACTGCTGCAATCGGGCATTGTTATGTCGACGTTGTCGCAATCTTGTCCTGCTTCAAGACAGCGCAAAGCTGCATATCTCCAAATTGGCGAAGAGGAAAATGACCGGATTGGGCTGGGAGCTGGTGGATCATCCTCACTTGTCACTTTCTGACAATCACCTCTTACGATCGTCGGAGCACCTCCTAAGCAAGAAGTTGATAGACATTAATTATTAGCGCAGATGATTGACAACTTTCTTTGATTCCAACGATGATGAGTGCTATAAGCGCGGCATTGATTTGTGGTCTAAGAGATGGCAGAAATGGGTTTGGGTTGATGGTACAGAATTTGAGTTGTGTTGTTAAGGAATTTTGATTTTTTTTAGTCAATAAATCTGATGTTCATTCCTCTGGTGCAAAACTTATGAGAAGACCTAATATCATATCAGTCGTGCCTTCAATATCGCGTACAACGAAATTTGTGTAGGGGCTGTTTCGACACACAGATGCAAAAGGTTATAAGTGCGAAAAGATCCTATTCTTATTGACATTCGTAATTTTTGTAATGCGCAAATACTTTGAGTGATCAATGCTTGAAAAAAAGTTTTCAATTCTGAATAAACAGCTATCGTTATTGTTCACCAATGTTTTACCAAACTGGAACCATAAGTGATATCCCTGATGTACTCGGTTCACGCTCATTCTGTTTATGGAATGATGACTTTCGTACTGAATATACCTTTAAGAAGGCAGAAACCTACTCGCGATCACGTTAAAATAATCTGATAGCGTTCATATCCCCGGTAGAAAATGCCCAAACATTTTAGTATGAATCACAACTGACGAGGAAAAAATGACTACAAAGCTTTTGTGCAGGTAAAAAAAGAACAAGAAAACCAAGTTTTCTTCCCGTCTTACAATAATTCTGCATTAGAATTTCTGCATTCGCTCACTTTGCATAGCGCTTGTCAAGTGAATGTCATCGTCTCGGCTCCGTCTTCTCATTCAATAAAAATTCTCTTAATTTTTTTGAATGACATTAAAATTCAGCACCGCTATGATACTACTTTATGAAGACTTGTTATGAGGTAAAAGGATAAAAGATAAAGCTCTTGGCGTTGATCAACTTCTGAGGGATGTGCCAAGCATTCGTCTTCGATTTTTAACTTCGTTTGCGGTGATTTAACGCATACCTGCCCTCTACAATGACTCGCGATAGTCTCTCGCTGAACCGAATCAGTGCTGCTTATCCTACTAGACAAGTTTGAGATCAGTCTGGTACCAAATTACCCACTACGGAGTGATGGATGGCTTGGTGAGCCATGAGCGCGAGATCGAACCATCGACCTCGTGGGCGACGCAGAACAGCTCTGACCACTGTGCCACATTATGAGGTAATTTCTCGAAAAAGGAAAACTGGAGTAAAGACGACAGAATATGATGATTGTTGCTGTGATTTGTTACCGCACGAACTCGACGTGCTTGCTTCATGAATGGATTATAATAAATTAATGAAGAAGATGAATGATCAAGAAACTCCATGCGGTTACCTTATTATGCGGCAGGTGATCTGAGACATCAACTCCCTTCTCGTGAAATGTAATACTGAAATATAATTGTGGTTACTCCTGAAAGCATTGTTGCATGAGTATGTTGGTAAGCTTGCGCATTTGCGGATTACTTTCTGTACATGGTCCGATCGAACGCGTGGAATCTTCGGATTGTAAAGGACATGGGAAGTCGACTTGAGGATCATACAGTTGTGAGTTAACCATACGCCTTAGGCATCTTCTCAAACCAACGGTGATCAGAAGATTACTTCCCATGTCACTTTTACTTGTCATGTGTTATGATGAGGCGTCTCGATGGAGTAGGCCTCAGTGAAGAAATTTGTGGCGACAGAAAGGAATATAGATTTTATCGGTGTTTCTCACAACCGATGAGAGACAACCAAAGTGAAAGTGGTGGAATGTGCGTAATAGATTGCAGGAACAACGAAGAAGAAATGAATGGGTTATGCCCTTACGATTAGTCCTTTATGTGGGCAGTTTATTTGAAAAGGTTTTACATTATTCGAAAGCATCAAATTGTTTCGCAATTCAATATGCGTTACCAAAGCTAGAGAGTAGGAGAAATAAACACATGCAATTGCAAGTAAAGCTACACATACAAGTGATCATTGAGTCAATATTGAGCATCGAGCAAGATTTCCTCTATAAACAAAGATCACATTTGCAAATACTGGATTAGTCAGAATTGGATCCAAACCAAGAGTCAGAAACACTGACCAATACCGTAATCAGATCAATCGATTTGGCTGTAAATACTGGTTCTTACAACTTTGCTCTAAAACTCTCTTCGTGATCCTTTTTACAAGTGCTAGTCGAAACTCTGGTAATTCCAGCTAAAAGTTCTATACCTTTCTGTAGCACTATCAACAAAAAGAAGCATTTGAAAAGTTCCTCAGTATATTTAGAGCAAATTAAGCATTTACTCTGAGTGTCATGTAGTCAAAATGAAGCACTAAAGTTCTAAAAACGTCTGGCTTGCTGGATTAATTCGAAGTTTTAGCCATTTTGAATTCTGTAGGTAACGACGATCCCTATTTGACCACAACTTCACAGTTTTTGTAGCATTTTTTGTTGCATTTTGAACGATTGCGATCAATGTCAGTAGTTTCGTCTAAAAGGCGATTCCTATTCACAATACAAATTCCTTAGAAAGTGATTTTGCCATAATTTTCCTACAGCTATTGGTTTTGAAAAAGAGCTATGGAGAGCTATGTTGGAGCGGTCGATGCCTTCTGAACGGCACACCAAGCAGATTATCCATTTCCACCGTCATACGCATTTCATCTGAATGCTTCAAAGTGAATAAATGAAATATCATAGGCAAAAGCATTTGTAAGTTAATGTTTAGACGATAATGTAACTAGGATGTTAGAAGGCCTAGATGCAGAAATATCTCAGGAATAGTCACTAGAGCTTCATGTCATGGAGGAAACACTTTAATTTCATCGCTTACTTCAATATTATAATACCCCAAAAAGGTTCCTTAACTAGAAGCCTGAAGAAAAAAACAAAAAATTATCCTAGGAGAGTTACACTGCGAACTACGTCATCCCAGCAATGCAGAAAAAAAAACTTTCTCTTAAGGTGGGGCTTTAATACAGAATAGATAGAAATTTGATTCAAAATGACGATGACTAAGCGCTTAATGGAAGAGGCATAAACTCTGAACATCTTGAAGTAACTCGTGACTAAACAGGAAGTCACCACTGTTTAGTCAAGAAGCTTTGAAGTATTTGATTTGACAGGTATTCGACAGCACTGAATTGAGGTAGCCGTCTCGAAAAGGTTACGGTATTACCTATTATGCCGTCGTAGCTGCCTTATGGCATCAAATCCATAGCAGGTTGACTGTCGAAGGTGCACTGGCCGTAAATAGCTCCGATTGTTTGATCTTAAGTTGTTGTGAAACATCGACAGTGTCCCATGCCGATTAGTTTTTTCAAGGGATTATGTGCAAAAAGCTTTGCAGAGTCCTCTTGTACCTAAATTCATAAAAACTGCAGTAATCACATGAGTAAGGCTGACTGGATGCAGATATTATTTGCGGAAACTTTCATTTATTTCTTTTACTGAACCAAAGCAGATATGCCGATACGGCTTTTCCGTCAGTGTAAAGATCAAGAATAACGTTTAAAGTTTCCTAGTCTCTCGTGTATACAACATGACTTCGTTTGCATTCGTAACACTTCGAAAGTTAATACAAACCATATTCGACTTGCACAACAAGCTAGAGTGATTTGACATAAATATAATTTACAGAATGAGATATACAAAGTCAGAGCTTCTGGTCTCCCAAATTAGTGTGGTGCTCATTGTGTCAAAAAAGAAGAAAGAACTCGGTCTACCTTAGGCGCGCAGTCGAGCCAGCTACAGCTCGCGTTTTGCATAACACACAGATCATTATTGCTTTACACGTGAACACATGTCAGTTTGTTCCTGCAGATAGCTCATTGCTGTAGTATCGGAGACTAAATATATTGCAAAGAGGAGCAGCCATACCACTCTTCGAGCCCTCCAAGTCAAATTTTCTGTTTCTATGAAATCGTATGATTCGTCAAGCAAACATTCGCGAGTGAAAATCTTGTCACTGATAAGTGATTTCAATAATTTAATCTGCATCTCAAGTTTATCCTAAATGTTACGAAGAATATTTATAGAAATACCTGATGCGATTCACAAGCTTTGTCGCAGTGAGGTGCGCAGGAGTCAAAACACTTCTTTGCCGAAAGCTGAGTTCTGCATACCATTTGGCAAATGGATTGACATTCAGATGAGCACCTAGATTGTAGATTAAGATTCCCAGGGCCGACTATGGACCGACGAATCCCGGCAGTGATTAAATAGTTTCGTGTATTTCTTATTCGGCAAACACGAGGTTGTTAAAATACTTTTATTTTGTACAATATAGTACAGCGGAGATCGTATCAATAGCCAACGTTTCGACGTTTTCGCCTTCTCAGAGCTTGGAAAAGCCAAGTTGACGAGCATTTTACACAGTTAAGCACTTTCATAACCAAGGAACATGAAACCTAAAGGAAAACGTGAAAGAGATCATATACTATTCAGCTTCTTTCGAATACTCACCGCATATTGTTGCTTTCTAGTCTACTAGCCACATAGTATTAGTAATTAACAGGATTTGAAAAAGCTGATTACAACACTATTTAACTTTCACCTTTTCGTTTAGGTTTCATCTTCTCTGGTTATCAAAGTGCTTGATTACGTGGATTGCACTTTACATTGGGTCTTTCAGACTCTGCAGAAGACGGAAACACCAAAACGCTAGCAATTGATACGACTTCTATCGCACTATATTGTAGAAAACCGCAGAATAAGATTTTTTCAAAAATTGTCATTCAAATATGGTAACCTAATTACGAACCTTTCTCTCGGATCAAGTCGCACAGGATAGATAGACACATCCATGGCAGTCATTTGGGAAAGTGGAGATGTACAGACCTGCAGTGTTAGGAAGCAGTTGAAGATTTTTATTATTGCTATCATTGTTACTATTGCTTCTTTTCCGTTAGATCGCATAAGATGGAGAAACGGCCACTCTTGAGGGACAAGGAAGTTTGATTAGAGTGTTAGTAATCACTTGAAGGCAGAAATCTCTGGCTATTGCGTTATGCGGCCGCTTTTTGCAAAACCCTTTTTATGACGCTGCATATTGAAAATAAAATTAAGTTTTACACCGGCCGCGCAATTTTATTGCTACTTCGCTGGAAGCACGAAAAGCTTATGAACGCGTAAAGAAAATTTTGTAGTATCAGAGTCATAGGTTTTATCCGGAAATTTTTTCAAAACGGAGAAAGAATCCCAAATTTGAAAACAAAAATTGAATTCCACATGTGACTGGCGCCAAAGCGACTGGTCGATCGGTCGAAGCCACGGCTAGCAGGTGCAAAGCCCATACACTAGCCGACAAACAAATGCCCCGCGTATATGAAACTTGATCTCCTTTTCCCTTCTACACTGCAGTAAAACAGCCTTTCCAGAAAACAAGCGAAGCATTGGAATTGTGAGAACTTACGCTATCGAATGGTTACTAATATTTGAAGGAAGAGCTCTGTTGCACGAGAAAAACGCGTGTGAAACGCAAATGTTTTATTTCTATGCAATGTTATATAAAGGCTTTTTCAAAAAGCATTTAAGTGGCGCAGTAGCCAGATTTCAGCTTTCTAATGTTTAGCACAAGATTAACGGAAATTCTATACCCAATGAAAGTGCTCGCTTCTTCTTTCCGTGTCATCAAACACAAAACAACCTTATTGCTGCTACTGCACTAACTGAAATCAATCAGAGCGAATATTTTCCAGAAGAAACGTAGTAATTTGAAGTAATTTCGGATATATTGCCTTTGAAAATAGCACTGAAATTATTCTTTAAACAAAGACGACTAACAGCATAACACAAATGCCTTAGGGGCTATTACTGATCTGCCGGCATCAATGATTAGAAGTTTTCACAAAAATTATGGATCAGAAGCTTTTCACAAATACTGAGCAACCTTGCTGATAAATCCTGTGTATCCTTTCAACCTTTCGAATCGTTTTATGCGCATGGGATAGGAGTAGACTGTACCCGCAAATTCGTTACGTTGATGAAACCGTTAAAATATACTGCTACACTTCGGTCTCATATCTATATGAAGAGGGTGGCGTGTAAATCAGGGATTAGAGGTGCTCTGCAATAAACACGTGGTCATGATATATCCAGTGATAAAAAGTGATGGGCAAAAAACAAACACGTGGTCATTGGTCCGATCTTGCAATTGTTTACCAAGCCTTCCAACTTTCCTGTAGCGGCGAATAAGTAAGATTTATCTACGAGGATAACAGCGTTGGAGTGGAACATGAGTTGGTCATCGCAAATCGTTGTAGAGATAAGCTATACATTCAGTCACTTCTACAAGGCCTGAAGAAGTTGAATGTATGAGCATCCCTCAAGGATTCATCAACGCCAAACGCTTTTTGCTTTATCTTTTAGAGTCTTCGAGTAAATCCTCAAATCAACTTGATCATTCTATCGTTCATCGTTCCATCTTGGTTAAAGATGCTTGTGGAGGTCAAACTTTGATGCGGAAAGAGAACTACACTTCATTGCAAAGTTTACCTAAAAGCGTTCTACTTGCGTTGCCCCCATGTTTTGCATTCGCCGTCCTTAAACAGTTGAATGGAAAGGTTCAGCAAACAGTAAGAGAATTTCAGAAGCAATTGGTGCTTTGCCAGTACCGCAAAAGGTTGGGAGAACGTGGTGATGACTTTGTAAACCTCTCACCCGGTCCCGATCAGACACCTTGGGCGATGGAAAGACATACCGTATTTTCGCCTAGATCAGCGTATTCAAGGCTATTTAAAGTATTTGAATGGCATGATTTGATCTGAAGTGGCTCGGATTCACGTACTGTTCACATTTTAGCAAAACTTTTAGTTTATATCATCTTGCGTTCATCATATATGAGGATTTCTGAAATTGTATGCTAATTCCAATCTCTCTTCAAGCACATTGCCTTCTTGATATATGTAGTTAAGTGCTTATTTGAATCATTCTTCTCAGTATCCATAACTATCTGCACAAAATCGTTTGCGCCAAGCACTCACTGGCCTCTCTGATACGGATAGAGCTTTTCTCAAGCAATAGTGGAACTATTATGGAAAAATAGCAGACGATAGTGTTCAACATTACGATGCCAAACATTTCTAACCGACAAGCTCAGAACGCTCAGCAAGTATGTTTGATTTGAATGAGCAACGGTATTCACATCAGTTCTCCATAGTTCGTGAGCTAAAATGTTTAGTCGTTGAGCGTCTTAAAACCTCACATAGTTACATGTGTTAGCACAGCTTATATTACATCCATCTTGAGGACGAGGATTTCGTTGACGACAACTTTGTTGACAGCCAGAATCACATTGATTCAAACATTGAGGTGATGGCGATTGGGTTGCTAGTGGAAAGGGGGTTGTCCAAGATTCTGGGTAGTGTGGTGGCATCTGTAAAAAATATTTTGTCATAGCCACCGCAGAAGCTTTGGTAATTTCGGTTATACACCGCTCAATAAATCAAGAGCTCGCTTCATTTTAGTCATTTATTAAACAGAAATATAGATAAGCATGTGTGTACTGTATATATATATATAGTGCGCATATAAATATATGTATGTATAGATACATCCACGAATACTGAGCGATATTGAAAACCTTGGATCGAGACGGCAGCTGAACCCGCACTTTAGCCATGTCGGGGAAAACCAGCCACCACTCTTTTTTCAATTTAAGGCATCGAAGATGAGAGCATCCAACTGTCATCGAACTTAATCTTGTAAGTAGAGCGGTGGCCTGGTGGTGTAATGGTAGCAAGAGCCCCTGCAGTA
>JAHQIW010004210.1:0-50722 GCA_019055375.1 Parelaphostrongylus tenuis | reverse complement strand
CCCCTGCCGCCCCGCCATCCATCCGTTCCTTAAGGGACTGTCAGAAGCTATAGGCTGTTTGAAAAGTTAACCACCATGCATGTTGGATTTCATTCATGGCAAGCATCACTGATTTACTTTGCAACGTTTCAATACTTTCTGAGAGCGAACTATCTATCAATTTCGGTGCTGCGGTTTTGCTTACTAATCTAGTGTTTATCTTGGCAAGCAGATGCAAAGTTGTTATTAGAGGAGTTTGATCAATACAATACAGCACAATAAAATGATGCTAATGTTTCGGCGGTGTCATCTTATTCAGAACCTGAAAAATCATATTCATTTATACTCTGCTCGGTCGAATGCTTTCAAAACTAAGCGAAAGTACGTGACAAGCGAAATTTTTTGTCCTCCTAGTGAGCTTATTCTTCCAAAACATCACTTTTTGGTTATTGAGTCTTGTAATTATTTATCAAAGACAAGCCGTAATAGTTTTGCGTAGGTTAGCTTTCAATCAATGCGGCGAGGTTGTAGTTATGCTGAATATTGTTGAATTGAAAACTATTGAAAGTGTCGAGTTTACTATAGCTTAAATTACACTCAGTAACTGTAATGTTTTTCTTAAATGTTTTATAGGTGTAGAAGAGTGAGGCTTACAGGTGTAATGTGTTTATTTCAACTCCTAATTGGGACTAGTGACCACCTAGAGATCAGCGAAAGCGTTCCGATGAATAGTGAGTAATACAAGCCCTGGGTGATCCTCATTATGTTTAAGTGTTGTCACATTACGGTACTTTCCATGTAGAACGCTTTCCGCCTCTAACAGCTTTTATAGGATCAACGTGTTCGAGACGAACTGAGTCATAAATGGCTCACCATTGATCTTCTTGACGACATGAGTCCTGTCACGTATTTATCCCTTCTTTTCATAGTTTGTGCAAACATTTCATGCGATGCATTTCGCTTTGGATCAATATCTCTCCATGACGCTTTCTTGAAGCACACGAAATCGAAAAGTTTTTTCCTAATGCACTTCATTAGCTATATCAAGGTAATTGCTACACTGACAACGGCAATGGAGATGACACTCACTTCATGTCATATAATTACGTCCGTACGTCGAAAATTTTGCAAATTATGGCAATTTAACCTTTCAATCGGTGTCTTACTCTAAGCCAGAGTGTCACCTTTCAAATTAGACATCTTTTGCGTATCACTTAATTGTTTCGTAAACATGAACACTTTTGACTTTTGAAGCCCTGAAATGGTTTCAATGTTTGCAAATACTCGAGTATTCTTTTATCATAAGTTCTGTGGAGCGCCAACCACAGGCATTATATCTTATCATCCCATTGCAGCATGATGTTCGCGCATTTTAATGCTTATTCAAGAGTTAATGCCAAGCTTAGAATTGCGCTGGGGCTCAATGGATAGAAGTGCTCTTGCGACACGCACGTGCTCCGATTTCTTCGTTCTTCGATTTCGAGATGCTTAGATTTTGCTCCAACGGCTCATCAAACCTTCCATCTCTCGAAGAGTCAGCAAATTTGTACCAGACTTGTCTGAGAGAGTAGCAGCCATGACTTCATTGATCGGTAAGCTACCGTGAGTCGTTCTATGGTCCAGATAAGCATTCAATGATTTTTGAGATGCTTGATGAAGTAGACTGAACGGCGCTTTCCTTGGTGTCCTGATCAACGCGGACAGCTCTATCCTTCACTATTCATGCCAAGTATGTAGGAGACTAATAAGTTTTGCTCGCTAAATTACTAATGAAAGCGACAGCAGAATGTGTTTGAGTTAATGTGGTATCTTTAGAAGTTCATATCTACTTGTGCTACATGAGCTTTTTCACGTTTCTTTCGACATGTTGTGAAGTATTTTGAAAACACTATTGGCACGATGTATGATTTCAATAATCAGTAGTAACGAGTAGTGAACACCGAATGTTTTCCATCTCTGCCATCTTATTTCTAATTTCGCTATTTATCAGATTTTTCCATCAAACGTGTCTATTTAGGCATAGTATCTCAGAAATTTTCGATTAACAGCTCTACAGCAGTCTGCAACGAACTATCTTTTGCCGTATACAATCACAACTCGCAGTAATATACACACTACATTTACGAAATAGAGCCTGCAGTCATTGCCAACATCTTTGTAACGTCTGCACTCCTATTATTAAATGTGGAATAGTAATTTACTAAAATATGCAATATAGTAGATCTGACTATCTTTGACGAATGAACCGCACTCTTAAGCCTAAGCCTAGAATTACAACGCGCAATGATTTTCCGATCAGCCTACGCAAATTACTGCGGGATACAGCACTTCTTGCGTAACTAATCATACCCTCCGCAATCATCCTCCACGAAGATCAAAAGGACTTCATGTGTTGCTTCAGCTCCTCCTCGAGGACTTTGCCTTCTTCAGAAATGTAGTGAAGTTCTGGTTCAAGCGATTCTTCTGCGAATTTGCACAGAGCTGAAGCACCATGCTGACTTACGGGAGTGAGCTAGAAGAGGAAATCGGACCAATAGATCGCTTAACACTGCGCTTTTCTGATATACTGCATAACTAAAGTGTTTTACACCATCTTCCGATAATGATGATACCATTCGTATTCACCTGATTAACGCATAATTAGGTGCATGGCTCTTTGCATGACAAATTAGTTTTGGAACTCAACGAGTACAGATTATGATTTATTCTTGAAAAACTAACCAGTGATAAAATCTCAAAAAGGAACTTTGAAAGGATTTATAATTCGTGATTAGTGGGTATGAAGTTTGAAGTTGAGGTTAGAATGATGATCGTATTGTACTTTCACGACAAAATCATCGTCTTAAAGAGATCATTGATGAAGATTTGATAAGAGTATCACGACAAGCACATCTTCTTTCCAATCTGTCGAGGTTTATCTGAACGTCCGACGTGCGTATGAGCGAATCTGCTTAATTTTACTGGTTTCGAGAAGTCGATAGAGCCGTATTTCTGATAATTACACGAAAGGCATAAGGCAGTCGAAGAGATAGTTATGTCGTTGTGTCCACTGCTACCATGAATCATAAATCAAATAGAATTACTGGATTAGAGTAGCTGTGCCGCATGCGGTGGTTAGGATTTCAGATTTTGAAGAGCTCTATGCCGACGGCTACACACTTAAACGTCTTGAAATTCATATCTCGAAAGCATATCCTCAATGTATTATAACCGATGTAGTGTGTGACATAAGATGTGGGTCTGAAAGTTCCATTCATTTTCAAAATGTTGGCGAGAATTCGCTGGACATGGAACGTAACACATATTGCCCTGTATCCTCGCGAATGGCAAATTGAAAATACCGCCATCCTTGTCAAAATCAAAGCCCTGTCATAGGTTTTTGCGAACGATGACTAAGGCTGAAGTATGCAACAGTGTGTTGTAACACCTCCATGCCGTTTTATTCGGACTGCTAAGTAACGAACTGTTTCGCCTACACTATCCTACCTGCACTTTCAGCACGATAGGTGCTAGTGAGCGAATTTCGCGCCGCTGTGTTGTACAACTACTCTATTGAATATTATACGACAAAAATGCTTCGCAATCCGACTTTTCTGTGAATCGCCATGATCCGCATCATCTGTTATCGTGTTGACTGTTGAATGACTCAACGTGGGTCAGTAAAAATGATTTTTTCTCTATCGTCTGCAAGGGTGGCCCATTGTATTTTGATTGCTGAGAGACCACTACAAACGTTTAGAAGAGAGAGAAATATCAATATCATAATGGCACATAACCGCGTTCGCTAATGCTCTTAATCCAGTCAAGATGCTGTGATCAAGCCATAGAAAGTTGGTAAAGGCGTTGAGAATGTTGCATGTCGCTGTGATAGTGAACACAAGTATAGAACTCAAAGATTGTGCCCTATAAGTGTGATCTTCATGCTGTGTATCTTTACAGATGACGATTTCAAAAAATCATCATTTTCCGGACGTACTATACTTCTGATGCTGAGAAATAGAAACTTGACGTAAGGGTAAATTAATCACTGCCACCGATTTCAGTGGTGGATTGTCGCTCGGGTGTGTGACTGTATGCCGAGGTAGCAATAACATTAAACAGCGAAAACCAATGGGATTGACTATCTTTTGGAAAACCGAAAAAGATGTATTTTGACGCTAACTCGACTTACAATCTTCCTTGAAAGTATTTTGGTTCCAGCAGCAGTAAGTTGTGTTTCGATTTGGGATTTATGGCGTAGTGCTAAGAATCAATTTCGGATAATGATTAATCTGTTCAGTAAATTACTTACAGCCGGATCTCGTCTTGATTTTTGACAAAAGTGGAGACATGTCCTCGACGAGGTTTGTTCGCAATATTGGAGCTCCTAAGTGGTGAATCACGGCAAGGGTTGTATTATTACATAGTAAAATTACCAATAAATGATTTTTTGGATGTAGAGATATTAAACCATACCCGTGTTTCCATTTCCAAACTGTTTAGTCTTCTTGTGGTCTTATAATTAATTGCTTTGGAAATGACGTTTTTGGAGCAGTGGTTCTGTTTCAGTTGGATAAAACTTGTAGACATAAAAAAATAGAATAGGACATCTTTGACTGGACTGCCGAGGGCTGCCACTGTGCTAAATGTTTTCAGGTGAATATCCCCTTTTCTTTGCACTTAGCTACTGCGTGTATATTTCGGGCTTCTACATCATCCGTTGAGCGATCGGTTGATTTCTTTCTACCCCTGCTTCTCATTTCGGGCCATTATACCATTGTCCGAATCAACTAGTAAGAAACCCGGCCGAAGATCCGTCACCGAAACCCATTCCTTGGAAACGACATCATGAAGACCTGACGAAGCCCTTTGAAGGGTATGTCAGAAACCAAAGCCGAGTTACTGATACGACTTTCGACCTTTCTCCAGTAGGGTCTGATGCGAACGGTTTCTGATTTTGAAAAGAAAGAGTTTGATTTGGTGGCAGTATTCTAGCGATATTCCCACAAGTCCTCATTTAGATTTGATGCAAGATTCGGAATTCATGTCGTTTGACAAATAAGTATGCTCCATGTTTACGGTCTTAAAATATTGATATGTGATATGCACCCCTACTTTTCTTAAACCAGAGCTTATCTTCTCAAAATATCACTATCTTGGTTTGTTACTTCCATCAAATAGTGGCGGACTAGCCTTAATTTGACATTTTCTTGGAATCGTAAAGTTCTCCAATCCAGATGTCAGAATTTGCTAAATCAGATATTGAAGCAGTGGAATCTTTTGAGTCGGTTCGTGAAACTTTGCTTTTTTTTGGCCTCGCTGGTCCTGCCAGTCCTCCGATACCGGTGTTAGTAGGAATGGATAAGCGTAAAATCAATAAGAAAATGGTGGCTAATTTCAACTAACTTAATAGTATGCGATCAACCAAAGAGAGAGATGCATGTACAATGATAACAGCGAGTTGCTTGAGCAATGCTGATGCTACAAAAGAAGTGAATTGACATATCATTCGTTGCGAGTGTTTCTTGTGACCACGCTCAAATTTCAATAAGCTTGATGATTTTGGTCATAACAGACCACACGCATGGCTCAAGAATAGTTATAAGCCATACAGAAGTGGATTTCTTTTGAGATGCAAATGCGTTCATTGCTGTCGGTGGAACAGTACTGTTTGTGCCGGCGACCGAGTTCCACACGGGCATCGCAGTCTTAGTGCTCCGGCAGTGAAAATTATCACTCATATACGCGATTTGCGAAGCAAAATCAAGGGGCGAAACCGAGCCTCTGTGTAGGAGGATCATTTCTGGATTGTGGCCCTTCCTCTTCGCTGACAATACCAGTGGATAACGACGCCATGAAGAGCATAGTTAGTCAAAAGGCACTAGGAACATGTAATTTGCAGAGAATATTGTGTTCTACTTAAGAGTGTTTGATGATCAACTTTATAGACCCAAATCTTGTTAGCTTCATTCCATCACTAATTTTGGGCTACTGCTATTATGCCACGCAATATCACCAAAGAGTTTGGTTCGACCTGCACATAAAGCTCGTCTGTCGCGAAGATCTCGGCACGCGATCAAACGCCATGTCGCTTTGGAGTAACTTTTAGCATATTCTTTTGGCCTTCTATTATGTAGCGCGGCGAGTGGCAAAATTCCTGACATGTCATTCATCGATATACTTATAAAATGCATAACTCTCTAAGGACTATGTGGGACGATTCGTCCCACAGCTCCTAACGTCACATCTCATTCAACTACCGTAATGTCGGCGACGTGCCCCGTAAGCAGGAAGCGCATCCGTGGGAAGCACAGACGCAGATAGCATGATGGACGCGAGGAGACGAACCTAGGTTTTGAGGGAGCATTACCATTGTTTGGAATTATGTGATTTGGCATACTGTAATTCCTGTAAGTTGTTGGTGCCGGCGAATGAATGTGCACAATTAGCAGCAACCATACAGTCGTATCTCCCAGTTTCCACTGCCGATGATGGGAATGCTGGTTCCATGACGTCCATAACGGCCTCTTTGCGAATAATATCTGTAAGAAGGTTAAGCAATTCAGTGGGAGTAACATTGTGGCTATGTGATGTTTTATCATATACTAAACTACGAATGCGGGCAGGAAGTTTATTCAAAAGAATCGCCCCAAGTGTTATTTCGCGCGAATCGTCGGCGCCTGTTGCCTGCGAAAGTTGACGCACTAAAGCGAACATTTGATTATAAAGTGTGGGTAATTGACGCCCTTGGGGGTCGCACTCTGGTAACTGCGCCAGTTTTGTGCAGATAAGGTGTTTTAAGGCAACTTTATCGTCGTATAAAGTTTTGAGAATCTCTTTTGCAACAAGATAGTTACCTGGAGTGATGGCAAGTCCTGTATCGAGGAAAGAGCTTTCCCACGCAAGCAGGATTTCAACAAAGAAAACTTGGTTGTATCGTCTAACTGCCTTTTATTATCAACCAACGTTGCAAAACGTGCCGAAAACTCTGGATAATCCAGTAGATTGCCATCGAATGAAGGAAGTTCGAGTTTAGACAAGATGGAAGCGTCGACAAAATTAAGCAATGAGTTGTCATGGGGAATTACGTAGTTAGCAGCTGGTGTCGACGACGCCGCCGGTTGCGGATCCTCCCGGGTTAGAGGAACGGTTTTGTCCGACGCTTTATCGGATGCGTCAGACAGGATTTGTAACCCACGTTTTAAAAGTTCAGAGTCGAGAGAATTTAAGAGTAGGTCTAAATTCTCCAACAGAGTGACGGAAGTGCCAATTGTTTCACGATAGTCTCCGTGCGCTGCGACGAAAAGGTCGAATCTGTCCCTCTCGTCACTACTAGAATCCAGCAAAGGTTGCCATTGATTATGAAGCTTCAAAATCCTGTCGTAGGCCTGAAAAAGATAGGATTTAAGTGAGTTTACCTCCGCGTAGAACGCTTCTATCTGGATGTCGTCCAGGTGAGTGAAATCGGTTTGTCCCGAGCGGACCGTGTATTCCTTGAGAATTTGGGTGTGTGCCGCCTGATGGCGCTGGAGAAGCGTTTTGAGGGAGAGAATCTGCTGGCGGATGGAGGAACTGTCCGGAGTAGACATAGCTATGGAAGTAGACTTAAGACAAGAAGATCCAGCAGAAGATTGCACGCTAAGATTGGTGCCGTGGTCGCCAATTGTTTGGAATTGACTCTGAACTCTCTTAAGGTAATTGCAATTGACACTGACCTGATACTGTAGGTGTAGAACACGGTAAGATTAACAAGTTTACTGTGGATAAACTGTCAATTAACCAATCGGATAAGTGGATTGAGTACGGTAGGATTACAGTAACCCTAACGAACCAACCACTAGCTGCTAACGGATGAAGGGGGATGACTAACAACTACGGATGACAACTACTAATGAGAACCATGACAACTAAAAGAACTAATGAGAACCATGACACTGAACTTTCTGTTTTCACGAAGGCTTATATATGGAGCACAGACAAAGAGTTTACCAGATGAAGCGCTACAGTAAGCCTCCGATTATATAAAAAATCTACGCACACAAAGGGTTAGATTTGAAAACACAAAGGTTAACATGCGTACAAAAGCTGACAATCAAGATGATGGTTTAAGATAAATTCAACACAAAGAATTTCTCGCTTTCACCACATGGGAAAAAAGTTCTTAGCATAAAAAGTGACAAGTTCATCTCGCGATGGGAACGTAAACACAAAGGACGTTGGCCAGCTGCACATTCGTTCGCCGGCACCAACAACTTACAGGAATTACAGTATGCCAAATCACATAATTCCAAACAACCATCATGAGATGATGGAATTTCATTAAAAAGCTTCTGCACAGATAATCTTAGTAAAAAGAACATCTATGTCATCCATATTCTGTCTATACTTCTTATGATTTAACGAGAAAACTACATTGCTAAATGATAAGTTCAACCTCGTCGGATAGTGTTCCGTCTTTAGGCCATTAATAATATCTGATACCGTGATGTTTCCTGACTCTAGCGATGTTCTTATTTCGTGGAAATACAGTTTGGTAGTGAAAATAAGGTGATTTCACACATTTCCGGTAACTCTGTTTACAGGCTATTCGACAAGACAAGGCCGTGGGCATTGGCGTAGGGGCATGGCATCAGGAGAGGCGATTCGATATTTTGTTATTAAATTGGGAACTTTTCCTCCGCTTTGAAAGAATCTTTGAATAAAACGACTGACCTAAGCTTACTACGAAAACTGTTTAAGCACATTGGCAGGCTTTTTCGGCTTCCAGTATTTACGCTGTGATTGAAGACAAAGACAGAAAGCAAATGTGAAACATAATTGTTGATCTGGAAGTTGCAACGCTATGATAGATATTCTGAAAAAACCGGGGAACGTGGGGCGGTAGCCTCAAGTTCTCAGCTTTCGAATGATTATCAACGCTCCTATGAAAAATTCCTCCTCCAGCAAATGAGATTGGCTTTTCATTTGTTCCCTTCTAATCAGAAGAAACTGTAACTTCTTTTCGGAAAGTCGAGGAAGTAGGACTACATTCCAGACAATGCGACTGCGTTGTATGTAGTTTGTAAAAATTTTAAGGAAAACTGGATGCTTCTCTCGCTAATATTAAGTTTTAGTCCTTTCATTAATATTCCATGCTTTCATAGCAGGTAAGTCTGCCTAGATTCGAACCTTCACTGTATAGTACCAAAAATCCGCTGTGAGTTGATACAGCGCACTCCAAGATCACGTGATTTCTTCCTCTAGTAAATCGTAGTATGAAGGTCTTTTCAAAAACAAATAGTTCTATAATAGGTATTTTTCAAGCTTTCAAATCGACTAAGAAATGCAGACTAAAAAACAGAAAGAATTGGTAAATATAAATTTTGGCTAAGTCCCTGGAAACATTCAAATAATCATCGACTTGGATTACAGCGCGCAAATCATTTTCACGATCGACCATCACAAATTACTGCTGGAATCAGCACTTCTTGCATAACGAATCAAACTCTCGCAACCATTCTCTACGAAGATCATCATAACTTCAATGTTTTACTTCAGCTGCTTCCAATTTTCTGCTACTCTTTGAGACACTTTTCAGCATTAGCTACAGTGTTTTATCGAATAACGGAAGGAGGTTGCTCCAGCAAAGTTGTTTGGTCGCTCAGCAATTAGTTGAAGCAACACGAAGAGACTACACCTAGCACTGACGAAAAAACGGGAAGAGCCGGTATCTTATAGCGCGAATTGTGTCTTCAGATTGTCTATGCGTTGGAGAAACCAAAGAATGTACATTCATCAGCGAATCCATGCCAACATATTGGAAGTGAAAGAAAGCTTTGCTTCTTCTATCGTTAATGTAACACCACAAAGTAAGACGTTGAAACTTCTCGTAACATAACTTGATTCCCTGATTAATTAGGGTGAAAGGGTTCTATTCGGTGAAATGAAACAAATATATATTTGACCTCAGTGGCGGCACATGAATTTTTAATAAGAGTGTTGGTGATCATTCGAAAGCTTGAGTCTCTGGCTAGCGCCGCACATGGCTGGTTTTAAAAATGACCCTTTTATACCGCTGTAACTTCAAAATAACATTAGACTCCACATCGGGCTTCTTAGATTCAAGTACTGCTCGTTGGAAGCATGAAAAGCACATGAACGTGGGAGAAAATCTTCTAGTATTAGAGTCACACGTTTATTCTGGAGTTTCCAAAAAACGACTTATAATTGAATAACAACAATTGTACTTTCGTGTGGCTTGCGGGAGGGCCAATACATCGACCGACCTGTTGAACGTCACATGCGCCTTGTGCTTAGGCCAACCCCCCATCCCGTAGAAAAGCCATGATCCCCTTGCCTGCGTATGTGTATTGGTCCTGTTTTCCTGCTTGCACTGCAGGCAAACAATCTCAAAGAAAATAAGAACAGCGGTGGAACTCCTGACTACGCTGACGAATAGCTTCTGATAGTCTAAAAAAGACTCTTCGGAGAGAAAAATGCGCGCATAAAACATGACTTTAATTTGAACTCTACTGGCATCAAAAAAGGTCTATTTGAAAACCGGCCAAATACGGCTCTAGTCAGAAACCCAAGCTTTTAAATGATTGTTAACATTCCACATGAAACTTCGGTACAACGAATAAGATCGAAAATTTTTTTGTTCCCTTATAACCAAAAGTACCAGTGAAAGATCTAATGTTGGAAGCAATGAAGTGTTAATGAGGTATTTGTGTACGCAAACACAACACTGCGCAAAGACTGAAGCCACAAATAAGGTTTGCCGATAATTGAGCTGCATTATTTTCTAGATAACAGGCAGCACCCACTTTTAATGTCTGTCAAAGCATGGAATATGCAATTACATATTGTTTTACGAAAGAGTTTGCAATAAGCTGTTAAAATTCTTCAATATGACGGAACTTTGGGGGTCCCATTTTCTTCAAAGTTAAATTGAACCAAGATGTGCGTGCACAATATTTGTTTTCTTGCGATATTGCTACTCATGGTCGTCACACTGAAACTAATCGAGTGGTGTGAAGCACAGTGCGGATGACGTAGTATTCCCAAAGGTGCCGTTTCACAAAAAATCCAGCCACACTGAAGTGACCTGGCGCCTATCATACAGTATCCACATAAGATAACGTTGCGGAAGCTTTTCGTCTGAAGAGTTCTGCGCTGAAAACGCTTCAGCAGAGCGGTTCTCTGGAAATTGCCGATTTAGTACAGTATTGTACATAAAGTACAAGAAAAACACTGTAATAAAACTATTCATAGCTTGGCAATTCAGTCAGACAACACGGCACTATTGTAACACGGAACTTCACCATTACGGATCTTCTGCAACGCGGAAGTGTTACAATACGGAAGTGTTCATTTGATTTCATTCGACGTTCATGAAAGACTCACAGGCGAGCCGATAATTCTACAGCGCTGGTGGTGCTTTTGATTTGTCATTCTCAGAGATCAAAACGCAGTTATTACGTTCCTAGTCGGACTATGCTCTCTAACATACTGTAATTGAGATGAAGTATTACTTTATCCGACCAAAGTATGGCACACACATGAAAGCGTAAAATCTTTTCATAATAACTGATTACCTGCGGAACCCTGACTGATAGGTATTCTAGAGCAAAACGCAAAGAGCGACTTTCTCTGAATAGTAATTTTGTGGTCTCATGATTAAATCTGTTAACATCATCAGCTGCAGGAATACTAATAAAACGGTCATTACATTAACGAGAGCCATTCGATTGTTTGAACAGCTGAGATCACAACGTGACACGATCTAATTTTCTGCTCTTTGTTTTTGTACAACAAGTAACGGTAGTACAACAAGCAACGGTATTTGCCTTGAAGCATTGTTTCGAAAAATGCTCAAATAAATGAGGATCTAAGATTAAGAGTAACATTCCCGAACAGAAAACCTTTTTCTAATCAGTGTATCTACTTAGGCAACACCACAATGGCCTCATCCTTGTAATCTGGGAGATGCTTACTATCCAAACAATAGAAAATCGAGTGTTATCCACCACATAGTTCATTTTCGAATTACTTGAAAAGCCTAAGATACGAATTGGGTCAAATTGATTGTTTACTTCAAAAAGGCGGCACTCTGAACTTATCAGATAATTCCTTCTAAAACATTGGGGAAAATTGTGTAGATCACTGAAGAGTTTGTGAATCTTACACGAATGGAATGACACTTACTATACAAATGGGCAATAATAAACTTTGTTTTGTTTCACATTATGGAGAAATTTCATTAAACTGAGTGCGTTCTTTAAACATTCACGTTTACTGAAAATTGGAACATTTAAAACGATGAATGAAGACGCTTCTGCTCAGTTTCATGTCACCCTCGTTCACATAAACATTCACTTGAACTTCCCATCGCGATGCACTATCATATATCAAACGTTCTGAATTCTTGCGTTTCACACTGACTTGACATCTTAATGCACTCATCTTTTTTGCCACCATTTCTGACACGACTTCCTTCCTCCTTCTTCACATTAGTGAATTCTTGGTGTCATCCCATTCCCGACTGTCTTTGAATCTTTCAGTGGAATTTAGTAGTAGTTTGTAGTGTGTTTTTTAAGTATCAGTACAGTCCTTCAAAAAAAACGGAAATTTTTAATTGAATCTACTTAAGAGGTTATTGATGAAATCAACAACAAATGCGCTATTTATAAAATTGTTTTCAAAAACTTATCATAGAGCACGTTTGTGCTTTGTTTTTGTCATTTAGTACTTTCCGTAGCAAAATTTCTCTTGAAAGCGTAATTCAATTTCAGAGTTGTATTTTTTGAATAAATATTTCTAAGATGTGGAGCTTTATGTTGCAGCATCAGAAATGAAAAGACAGGAACCAAATTTGAGCAGCGCAATTTCAGGTATTGGCGCATTAACTAAATTTTTTGTTGAGTGGTCTCCTCCACGTAGCTCATAATCACTCAACGTTTTACATTTACTTAAGCTCATTTTTCATTTGAACGAGATTCTGTCACACCAACGCTACCCTCATGTTTGATTACTGAGTGCCAGAACGATATTACCTTGTGATCATCTGTTGCGAAAAGTGAAGATCTCGCATTCAGTTAGCTGGCGATGTTTGCTTAAACATTCAAAGGAGAAAGATGATTATTCCTACTCACATGGCAAAGCCTGCAGTAAACTCTTTGATGCTTTCGCTTCTAGCTACAATCTTGACAGTGTTGGGATGTGGAGTGATGCCTGCGGGTCAAGGTAACAAAACGCAGAATTCTTCTTTGTACTAACCACTTCCAGTAAGTTTATATGCACATATGTTTGAAATATCATCAATGCCAAGAGCCGTTCTATGCTGAGCTATGATGAAGGAAATTCAAATTTTAGGTATTGAAAATCTAACTAAATGAGAAATGATTCAATAAAGTGATTGGAATCAAATTTTTATTGAAAAGCTATAAAATTTGCTACAGTGAGCACTAAGACCTTCACCGTCTCCGGCTTCACTTTGCCTATTGCCATGGCCTACTCTACCGCAGCCGATGTCCAGGCCCAGGTTCCTGGCATTGCATCAAGCGATGGAGGTGCACGGGCATTTGTACACCGTCTGGTTATGCAAACAGTAAATTAACAGCTCTTGGATTCTAAGTATTTTATTCTTCTTCACGTAATAATAGTTGAACGTGAGCGCTCATTTTGTGACTGTTTATCTCCCTCCCGTCTCCAATATAACTTGCACAATTTGACGTAACTTGAAGGTAAACAATTTCAAACATCCTCTAATGAAAGGAGTTTACTTTTTAGGCTTTGATGTTCTCGAAAGACAAGCACGTAGTGCCTTCCTACCTGATGCTATAATCTCAGGCATTTTGAGTCAACTCACTGTTAAAGTTACTTACGTACCAATGAATTGCCAGAGAATTGCTCTCAAACTATCGGATACGGGTGGGTCTTTAATAATCAGCGTCTATCAGAAAGATTTAGAAAGTAAAAGAACGGAAATCAAAAGGCGGAATTCCTTTTGTTGACGCCTAAGAAAGACAGTCAATACCGAAAATAGGCAAGAAATGTTCTAGAATAAGAGGAAAGCTGATGCAGTCTTACCGGAATTAGATTATTTAGAAATGCTGCTATTCTCAAACGAGTGGTCCATAATTTTTCTTGGAAACGATGTAGTAGCCGATTCCGAGAATGGAAGAAAATTAGTATACAAAACTGTCTATTTTTAGTTTCTGCTACACTAGAAGAAGGTCACTTCTGAGACAGTATTTTTGCAGTAAAGAAGGATGAACCTAAGCGTGTTGTCGTGAGAAAACACGGTGACGGGAGTTTGTGCTACAACGGAAATGAATGGAAATCCACCTTGTAATGGAGACATTGTGACAATAACACCTACTTCCGCCAACCACACGACGATATCAGGAACTCTGTAGGTTCGAACCACTTCTAATCTCTTATTCAACATTGCTTTGTTAAGAAGAATTTGAGTCTAGACCACAAACATCATCATGGCGAATTGGAATAGGATTATGTGGCAAAGTGTAGTGAACAGAGCGGTACGAATGTGGCATCTGGTCCACTTGATCGCACTTCTTCTCGGCATTGGCCATTGTTGGCGGAAACTAAAGACTATGTGTTTGAGACAGGCATCTTATAACCGGCATTTGCTGTGACATTATAGCAGCAATAAACTGATCAGTTATGAGAATGATTATTAGTCAGAGTAATCTACTATATTACATTGAAATGTACTATATGACTTTGGATCAAAACTCATGCAGTTACGAGTTGATAACTGCCAATTGTTAGAAACAATTCTGTACTTTTATTGAGACGTTTCCGATGTGCATTGTGGAAATCGGTTAGCAAAAGTAAATTTCGGATGAGTTTTACATCTTGCAAATCGGTGATGTTCCTGTGGATTGCCGCAAGTCTTATGACAGATCTCTGAGGTGATAGATGATATTATCCTATTCGGTGCACAAATATGACTTCGCTGTTCAATTATATTTCACTATCATAATAGTGAAGCAATTTTCACACATATTCACAAGTATGCGTGCTTTCAAAAAGGAATTTTTAGAGCGTTATAGCACAGAAAATGAAATTATGTTCCACACGCGTTGCTCGTTATAGCGCAGACTTTTGGAGCGAAAAGCTCTCCCCTCAAATTCTAGTAAACTGTTTGACAGCATAAAGCTCTGCGGTTTGAGGAATAAACTTCATTTCTAAAAAAATCTTTTCTACAGCGCCGTAGCAGAGAAAGTAACATTGTGTTCTACACAAGTAGCGCGGTATTACACAAATTTTCGTCATTCAACTAAAAATCTTTTCCTCCCGTTTCGTAGAGATTTTCCGTCAGACGGCACGAGATATGGAAACCCCTCTGACATTTCTGAGAGTGTAAATAATCATTCAAAGGCACAAGTCTTTCTCCACTGCACTGCTGTTCGCTTCTGAAAAACTTTACAGTGGCTGTAGTATTCGAATGAAAATTATATGTCACAGCTGCGTGTTTTCACCACTGCTTTGTTGTGTGCACGAAAACTACACGGAAGTGTAGAAAAAATTTCGCTTCACCAGAGTCGTACGTTTTATCTAAAGTTTTTTAAAAGTAAAGAGAAATCCTAGATTCAATAGCAAAAATCGCATTCACATGTGGGTCGCGCTTGCTCGATTTGTTGATCGTGCCATCGATCCACGGCCAGCACACAACTCAGCACATACACCTTCCGGCATGCGGATGTGCGGCCTACGTCAAGTCCACTTTTATTTTCCTCGCTACACTACAGTGAAAATAAATATAGTGCTGGAATGGTCAAAATTTACGCCATAGACTGATTATTTATAATTCGAGGGAGGAGATTTGTTATGCAAGAAATATGTTTGTGTAAACTGCAGAACTTCGCCTTTTGCTATAGAGCTGTAATAAGGCCTTTTTAAAGAACAAGCAAGTATTTCGAAGATTATTTATGCTATCACTCTCACGAGAATTTTTTGATCCATTTATCCGAAAACATTAATGCACTTTAGGCGTGAACGAATGCGCGACTGCTGGAAAGTTAATCTTATTCCGTGCTACAGTGCAGTAAAACGATTTTTAGGTAACAAACACAGTATTGAAATCCGCGAAAACTACGCCTGCAGGAAATACGTGTGTGAAAAGCAGAAACTTTATTTTCTTGCTGCATGAAGCAAATATCTTTTGGAATCTTTGAGATTTACGCTACGAAAGATTATCAGTAATTTTGAGGAAAGAGCTTAGTCTTGCGAAAAATACGCGCGATAGCATGCAACGTGTGCGAATTTTAATTCTGTTTTAGTGCTACAGCGCCTTTAAGGTGTTTATAAAATCAAGTATATTTTTGGATTCTCAAGATTAAAGTTTTAATTGATCATTGGAAGTTCATTGGTAAGTCTTTGTCCAGCAAAATTCTCCTGCCAATTTATCCACCCGATAACAGAAGAATGCCCAAGAATAGTTCGGACATGAACAATCACCTAATCCTGACAGCATATTTAGGCGCTCTATAAGGTCTCTTTTGCCACTTAAACAGTGCAATACACGCGTTTCGGGCCTAACATCCTCGTCATTTGTACAGCACCCTTCGTCTGCGCCAATTCCTTCTGGGAGAGATTCCTCTACAAAGACGAGTCGTCGACGAACTCGGTACGCCGCCTGTAAAGTAAAAATTTACTTCATTCAAGAACAACATATCACTGTATGTCCAGTGACCATATCACATTACAGTAATTAACAGTCGATTTCTCAGGGCTGGTATTTTTGATATTTGATGCCTCTATGTTTAAGTGGTTTTCTAAGGCCTCGCATGAAATTAATACACCCTGAAAACATATTTTGGGCTTCCATAAGGTCTTTTGTGGGCATTTATACAGTGCATTGCACTTGTTTCAGCCTTGCAGCTTCGTCAGTTGCACAGTACTTCTCTTTAAGCGAGGCTACAAGCTCAAAAATGTGTATTGCACTGTAGAAATACTCATAAAAGACCTCATCAAAATCTTAAAATGTGTTGCCAGGATTGTATTAATTTTGAGCGAGGCCCTGAGAAAACAGCTGATTATAAAGGTGTTAATGACTTGGATATTTGGACGGTTCGTCTTCAAAAATTGTGCGAACCACATGTCCTGGCTTAGCTCTTTTTTTCTCTTGAGTCCAACGATTTCACTCGAAAGGCCCAGGTGAAAGTAAACCTACCAAGAATGGCTGCCGTCTTGGTAGGTAGTAGTCGCAGGGTGCTAATGTTCCTCTGATCCAGGCCGGCGAATGCTCTATTGTGGTGAGGAGACTCCGGCAAGTAAAATACTTCCTTAGGATGCAACGGAAGTCATACATGTCAAGCAGTAATCAGTTCGAAAATGTGAACCGGTTCTTGCTTGTTGTATGGCGACAATGAAGAAACCGGTCAATTTCGCTGGGCAAGAACTTTCATAAGAGTATTAGCAGTCATTAGAAAGCCTACATTTATAATTGCTGGGCTAAGTAACGGTTTTTTTTCATCCTTTTGCAACGCTGTAAAATTTAAGTCAAAATCATGTGTTACATTAACGGCGAACTCTATTACTTTGCTGGAAGCACAAAAAGCATATCAACATGTAGAGGAATTCTCGTAGGATCAGAGTCATACGTTTTACCTAGAGTTTCTTTCGAAGCAAAAAATAACTTTATAATCGAATGTCAAAAATCGCAATTCACATGTGAAGCGCCAACGTATCTTAATCGATTAATGGAGAGCCGCCGCATCGAATATACGACCACCAGACACCGCGACCGGTAAACAGGCGCCCTCGAGTATGTGGAAACTTCATACTATTTTCCCTGTAGCGCTGCAGAGAGACGGTACAAGAACAGAGTTGAAATCGTGCAAACTACGCTATTGAATGGTCACAAAGTCTAAGAGGAAGAACTCGGTCCTGCGATAATGTGGGCATGTAAAACACAGATGTTTTCTTTTTGATAAAGCGCTATAAAAAGACCTTCTTAAATGTTGGCCACATATCGCAATAGCCATAGTTTTGTGATTTTGAATGATTACTAAAAGTTTAATGAGAAATCTTTGCCCCAGCGAAATGGGTCAAATCTCTGTCAATCTTTGTCGTCATATAACAGACAAGTATCCCTGAACCTCATACTTTGAGAGATATTTCTGGTTTGAGGCATATGGAAACGCAATGATCGAAGGTGCCTTGTCCAGTAAATTGTCTTTGGCTCAGTTCCGCCTCACGCACTGTTCAAGCCCATATCTCCTTGAGGTCGATATCGGAACATGTCTAGGAGAATAAATGCAGGAAAAATCTAAAAATAAAAGTAGGGTAGTTGTCTTTGCTGCAGTGTTACACAGAGTGTTGTTGTCTGCTTTCGGGGAGAGTCGAGGGGAAGAGCCTGACTCCATGCGTGCCTCCATGAGCGTTAACAGCCATTCGACCGGCTACCTGAGGTTTATTTTCCAATTTGAGGAGAGTTCGTAACTTAGTATTGTGACAGCACACAAGTGACCTGATAAGGATAGAACATATTTTGAGCTGTTAGGTCCAGTGCTATAAAGGCGCCTGGTTTCTCTTATTGGGACCCATCTGTAGCACTTTCTCGGTTGAGCCGACGATTTATCACTCCGAGTTGATTCCTCTATAGAGGATTAATTAGCCCCAGTAAATCGGGTGAACCGAGGGAGGGTGCTACTGACGAGTTCCGATAGGACGAAGCAGGCACCTATATAACACTAAACCTCACGACTCAGACATGTTATCCTTAGCAAATTATATCGCTTTGAGCGCGTCTATAAAAACGCGGTCGAAAGTAGAGGTATGATTCATCGTAAAAAAAACACGGGCGTCAGTTTTCATACAAAGAGTGGAACAGTGAATTTTACTCAGCATTTAGATTTTAGGATATGTATTCAAATGAAATTCTCACCAGATTGAAGAGGAAAATTGGAATAAGAAGACTTTGTTGGTAACAGTTCTTCCATCACTTCACTTATGAACAAAAATTCGCTTTATATGTCAACACCACAGTGATTCGCTATTTACAATAACAGAAATGATAGTTTGAAACACTACTGATAAATACACTTTGAGCATTATTAAAAATCTCCATACCTTTTAATACTTCTCCGTTTTCTGCTCGAAATTTAGTTCCCTTGTAAAAAGCGTATTTCCTGGTCTTTTCCAATGTTCGAATAGTCGTCCGTTAACTCAAATCAAAAAAAATTTGAATGGTATATCTTCCCTTGAAAAACATTCCTACTGCGCTAAAAGAGCAAAAATAAAATTCAGTTTTTCATTGGAAGATTTCTCGCTGAACAAAGCTTTTTCTTCAGAGTTCTGGTAATCGACAGATCAAGTTTTAGAAATTCCAATACATTAGTTTTTATAATGGAATCGGTATTATGCTTTGACAGGCAAGAGAAGTTTGAGTTTAGCAAAAAATGGATCACTTCAACTATGGTCTCTTCACTTCGATCCCTCAAAAAAAAAAAACGCATTTTTTGATCGTTTTCAATGTTTGAATAGCCAATCGATAGCTTAAATTAAAATAATTTGAACAGTGTAATTTACTTTCAAAAAGGCCTTATTATTGCAATGAAAGTGTAAAAACAATATTTTGTTTCTCATTCAAAGATTTATTGCTAACCAAAGCCTCTCTCTCCAAAGTTTCAGGAAACTAAGCGAAGAACGAATTTTAGGAATTTTGGTAAGGTTTCTAGCTGCTTGAACGGACTTCTTACTGCTTCATAAAAACCAAAAGAAGTTGGGTTCTGCACTCTATGCCTTTTCTCCAGTTTTGTGAGGCACAATCTTCTCTTGGCTATACCGTGATACGAGGTTTATATTCAAAACGAAGTATATCGTAGAAAGTCTTGAGATCTGGTCTATCAATTCGTTATTAAAACTAAAAAGGGAAAGCTTTCTTCAGCGAGATCTTTAAATGAGGGACAAAAATTTAATTTTGCTCTTTTAGCGCAATAGAAAGGTTTTTTTGAGGTTGAAATACACGTGAGATTCTTGTAGTCTGAACTATTGAATGACTACTTCAACATTGAGAACGACCAGAAAATACGTTTTTCTCAAGATATCGAAGTGAGGAGCGGATAATAGAAGTGATCCAGTTTTGTGAAACCCATTATTCCTTGGCTGTTGCAGCGTACTGCATACTCCATTTTCAAAAACCAAATATACCATTGGAATTCTCAAGATTTCATCTATCAATTGATCACTAAAACTCCCAAGATAATGCTTTGGTCTGTGACAAATCTATGAATGGGAAACAAAACATTATTTTTACACTTTCAGGCAATTACAAGGATTTTTTAGTAACGGCGAACTTCATCGCGGCGATTGCCTTGATCTTCAGTCCATTCGTGAGGATCTTTACGAGGCTTCTTATTGGCAAAATCAAGTTGTTGAAGATGATTCCAGGCCGTCTTTGTTTAGTGCTAAATTTTCATGTCAACTGACAAGTGTTCAATGACGGTTCCTGTCTAAAGCTGCTTACAGATCTCCATGGCCTATCGTTCAATGGCCTTAGGAAAGGGACCTGGTCTTCAAAACTAAGATCACTACTTTCAAGTCATTTATACCTCTTCACAATAATCATATGACTCATTTTTCACCTTCGGCATCGCACATCACCATCTCATCACCTCTCGGCGAAAGTTGTCGCTTGCAGCGAAAGCATAAATAGCATAGAAAGCATAACAAAACTCGAGGCTCAGTTTTGTCCAATGTAATCATTTGACATCCAAAAAGTAAAAATATCTTTGGCCTGATGAATATCTTTCGACACATACATGTTGTCTGTTATGGGCACTTAGGCAAAGACGAGAAAGGGTAACTGCCCGACTGACGAGACTGCAAGGTCGAATCATGTGTACCGGGTGTACCGGGCTCTATAGGTCAGCCCTTTTTTCACAGACCACACGACATGTGTGGCTCAAAAATGATTTTATGGCATACTAAATGATTTTGATTTAATGGCATACGAAATTGAAAAAACAACAATCACGACATGTGACGCAATGTTAACAGTTCACGATGCAATAGGTGAGCCTAAGTGTGAGATGATCCGGACCCCAGACCTTTAGATGAATGAGAGGAGCTACACAGTGTAAGAAGCAGTGACTATACACATAATCAATATATAACGATATGAACTACAGTACGCTAAGACCAGGATAATCTAGAACCAGGAGAGGTGGAAGTCGTAACCGAGCTCCAAGTAGCGTCTGTGAGCGAATGGAACTGCTGTGAGAGTTAGTTTTTCCCAAGATTCTGTTTAGGTTTAGACTGTGAATAGCTGCCAAGTGCGACACTGCCTAAATTCTGTGGGAAATATTCCTTGGCTGCCAATCAAAAGGTACGAATCTTTGTGTTGCGCGGACTGCTGGTGTTTGGAACAGAAGCTGGCTATTGTTGCGCAAATGCATCGGCGAGCCAGTGTGAGAAACACGACCCGGCTGGTATGCTCAGAGCACAACGATCAACCATAGTGATTATCTGTAAGCAGATACATTGATAGTCAAGAGCATGAGAGATAAGAGAAAGTAGCAGTCATTCCGCATAATAACTACTATAAGTACCGTATTAACATATGAATTACAAAGACGTCTCATTAGATGGAGAATCTAAGCTTTTTCGAGAACCAACGAAGAAAATTGATAAGAACCTGCATAAAGTCACATAAAAAATAAGAACTCACTATGTCAGTAACCGGCTCGATTCATGTTCTGAGGCATCGATTGCCGCGCGGTACGGCGGGCAATTCGTTTTAGCGAATGCCTCAGCAAAAATCTGGTAGCAGTACAAAAATATTTGGATTTAAGAATGCATCGTAATTACAAATTTTGCACTGGCGAATAATATTCATAGGACAGAATAAAACTTTAATGAAAAGTCAATACTCATACAAGAATAGAACAAGGTGTTCTGATTTCATACAGGTCCAAACTCTTGAAGTACATTGATAATCGGAAAATTGTTGAGAGTTGTTGATGAAGTGGCATCGCATGTAGAGTACGGGCCATTTTTACAAACTACTTTTACTTTTGTCTTCGCTAAAAAATAACTGTTGGAAACTGCATGGAATGACAAGATAATAACAATACATGAAGTCGTAATATTTAGCTTCAAATCTACAAATAACAACGTAATTGATTCTTTGAGAACTCAACTTTGTGGCAGTGATCGTTGTTGATTTGAGAATAAAAAAATTGCATGCACACATAATGAGTTGTCTCATAAGACTTCGCAGTCGACACTATTATTGACTCATTTGTTACATATTTAAAAAAAGTTTAACAATCAGCGATGTGGTCACCATCACGATAGATGATATGTAACCATTTGTTGGCTAACTATTGCATACTTTCCTCAAACACGGATTGAGATTACCGATCGAAGAAGTAGTTGAGGTCACTTTGAGCTAGTTGAGGCCATCAAATTTTTCTCTCCCAGATGCTGCTTCAGGAAGTGTAAGAGATGTCATTCCTATTGAGCAATATCAGAGACTCAATGATTGCGGTATCGTGGTCCTGCCAAGTTTCTCCGAAATGTCACTAGTCCACTTTGCAGTGTGAGGTAGAGTGTTATTCTGAAGAAAGGCGTGACTGAGTCGCTTAGGACGCTTCTCTGGAACTGCTACAAATACATCTGTGGTTACTTCTTGTAGATATCGTCACTGATTATGTGCATGTTATCAAGCGGTATCTAAAGCAGCATGTCGTGCCAGTTCTCAAAAAAACCGAGAGTATAATCTTCCAAGCATGCAACTTGCGCTTTCGTTAAGTTAACGGATCTGGCTACTAGTATTCTGACTTAGTATGCTAGCATCCTGCTAGTTTGTTAGTATCTTATCCCCATCTAGAGGTAACAGAACATTCTTCAACATACCACACCTCTTGGTAATAAACCGTGCGAAATAGGAAAAAGAATTGAATAAAACAATAATGCGAAAGCAGTTGTGGGACAACCTAATTTGACTAGTATAGCACGAAAATGTTCAAAAACAGTTAACAGTATAATAATCGTAAAATGTGGCTTGCCCTTTGAAGAAAATATTAGGGGATCGTAAAGTAAGCTTCGGTGCAGTCCCTGTTACCGACATGTGGCTATGATGACCTAAATTTCTTTAGATCGAATTGTCACATTGTCATGGAAGTGCGCCCTGCGATTATTCAACATCGTATCGAACAAGTTGGAAGCTGCTGAGTCGTAGTCAAGCCCACATCGGAATCTAAGAACAGCTTAGGAGACGGATAGAAAGCGACAAAACGTGGAAGTGAAGGTGCCCGAACAACGTGTTAAGACGGACAGTTGATTATCCACATAAGTAAGCAATCATTTACACCAGTTACCGATGACAACGTTAAATTTGACTGATTAGAATATTACTATGAGTTTGGGCATTTATGCTGCTCTTTTACTGCACTATAACTACTTCATTTTCATTCCATGTCGAGAACGATAACTTTCAAATGTATTTCTGACTTTTTCAGCGCTCCCGGAAACACAAAAAATTATAGCAAAATGGCTATACAAATGCAACAGAGCACTATATGAGGCGGCATTGTTGGCAATGATAACGACCATGGCACCAACGAACAGTACTAACTGTCATTAAGAACATCCCATAATGTACAATAATCATAACAATACCACTCTAACAGACGGCAGTAACTGGTGACGCAATAGGTGTAAGAGGCCATGATTCCGGTCGAGCTCCAAGTGACATCGATGCGGAAATGTTGCAGAATGAGGGTGCTACCCTAATACGAGATGGGTGGAGTTTGCTCGTGACGCTGCAGAAGGACAGGGGTAGAGACGCGGAGTGGCAAGGGATGCATGGTGTGCCAGATGCACAGCGTTCAACAATTGGTTTGTGAATGTGCTAAGTGTGCAATGAGATAGATCAATGCTCGTGAGTATACGATTGAGAAAATAGCAGTTATTCGAGGGAATTACTGCTATCTAGTTTTTGGATTATTCAATAGAGAGAGGCCGTACAGAGTCGTGCGTAGGTTGCAATTCAATCAATACCAACTATGAGAGATAGCCAGTCGGTCCATAGCTTTGTCGAGCTCTTCTCGATTGCTGCCAAAACTATACTCATAAATTTCGTGATGCTATTCATATTTTTTTCTTATTTGTATTTCTAGGTGTCGAAGTACAAGGCAATAAGTGCAGTGATGTTTAGCATCTCTCTGTTGGCATAAATGGAGCCGTGTGAAAAGCAACGGCATCGTTTCGAGGTTGAGTGAGAGTTCGTACAAGCCCTGGCTAATCCTCATTATGTTGGATGTAGGTCCACGTTGCAGTCCATTCCATGCAAACAGTAAGTTCATGAGCTTCCGGTATCGGGTTTCCTCGCCGTGATTTCATGAAGAGTGAAGAAAATATGCTTAAGTTTTTTGGTTTTTGTCAGCATATGGTTCAACACGATTCAACATAGCTCAGCATATTTTAGTTGAGGATACTTTCATTAAAGTAATGGAAGTTCCTTCTTCAGACTGTTGAAGTCCTCGAACAGCAAGGTCGTAGCGCAGGCCTTCCTGATACATAATCTTAAGCATTTTGAATCAGCTCATGTTTCAAATTAATTATGATCCTTTGGAATGCAAGACTGTGAACTGTGGATTCAAAAGCAAATGAAATGTGTATGTTTTCACATCTAAACATCAACTAACGAGGATATGATTTGTGCTACTGGGCCCTTAGACTAAAAAGATTGATTTCAATATTTCCTTTCATCATTATTTGAGCCAACATGTCATGTGGTCTGGTAAGGGCTCTTGTACAGCCCGAGACACGTGTTTCGTCCTTACAGGCTCATCAGCGGGGCAGAACCCGTCGTCTGTCGATTTTTCATAGCCAGTTCTCTCGGGAGCGTCACACTCCTTATATATAGTTATCGACGACGTACGCTTTACACTCTATACGCTTTACACCCTTACACTCTTTGAGCGTGGTCTAAACAAAGCACTCGAGATAAAGGTTTAACTATGATAAAAGTACCAGCCAATGAGCAATCGAGTGCACAACACTCTGTGTTAGGTGAAGTTCATGACATAGAGTGTAAAGCGTACGTCTCGATAACTAATAAGGTATGACGCTCCCGAGAGAACTGGCTATGAAAAGATCGACAGACGACGGGTTCTGCCGGCTGATGAGTCTGTAAGGACGAAGCACGTGTCTCGGGCTGTACAAGAGCCCTCATCAGACCACATGACATGTTGGCTCAAATAATGATGAAAGGATATATTGAATTTTGAGCGTGGTCTAAACAAAGCACTCGAGATAAAGGTATGATTTCAATATTGTTAGGCTAATCATCTCATGCTTGAAATAAAGGGCAGATGGCTTACTTTGAAAGACTGCAATTGAAGCCATTTTCTTTGCTGCCACCTTTCGAATGCTTTACGGGTACTGGACCAGAATTGGGTTTTTTTGCCATTAGTTTTGTAGTTATGTAAATATCGACTTGGACTATCACCTGTGTCTACTACTAGCGGCAGAAATGCTCGAAATGCGTAAAACCATGTTTCCACTCCGATTGCTTAAACAACGAGGTCTATCTCCTTGTATTTCCGAAAATGATGCTAAAGGATGATATTTCGGGGGTGCCGTGGTTAGATGGTTGCGATGCTCGTCGTGGCGCGCTTAGAACCGCGCTCCACTGCTCAACCCTCTCCGGCAGACCACAACAACGCCTTATGGAACGCCACAGCCAGGCTATCCTCGAGATTGTAAGGAGATCTGCTCAACCAGCATTCTACGATGTTCAAAAAGACGAAAAACAGATTTGAAAACCAGAAGCAGTAAGATCCGCGCACTGAAAAAAGACACTGTGAAGACGGATCAATAAAGTGTCTAAAAAAGTACAATGTTTACTTTCCAGTCCATAAATTCTGGCGAGACTTGCAATGATGATTTATTAGCACCCACCCTTTCGAGATCATCCTAGAATTCTAGTCGACAGCATTTGTGACTATGACCTCAAGCATTGGTCGCAGTCAATAACAAATTTGTGGGATGCTGTTGATGGAGAAAAGACGACGACTATACTGTGCTGTGATTCGAATATTAATAATCAGAAAAAATTAACTAATAGTGTATTTACGATACATCCAATTCAATTCGCGCATTGATCGCCAACGCTTATCCTCAACAAGAGAATCGACGCGAGTGGAAAGAATTTTGGCTCTAGTACAAGTCCATTCAACATTGAAGGTCGTGATGAAGTTAGGGTGCCGCAGATATTGATGCGGTATCTGAGCAATGTCCAGTCAATCTTCAAATTATTTCCTATCGCGACGTTCCAAATTGTGAAGTAGATCCTGCAGAGAATATCGAGCGGAAGCCGCACATGAGACTTGCAAAATGCTCTGTTATAGTTCGGAAGGGATTGGAAAAGGTGAAAGAATTTTATTCCGTCAACATGAATCTTTTCACGCAGGAAGGATTTTTGCATGCATGACCGTCTAACTGTAGTTATTTGCATGATTTTGGAATAATTTACTTTTCTACTCTTTTTGAGACCTCGCTCAAAACGAAGTACTCTGACAACACATTTTGAGCTTTTCATGAGGTCTGTTATGGCACATAAACAGTCGAAAAGGAATGCATGACAATACACCTTCAACCAGCCGTAGGCCATCGATGTACAACTGCTTGTTGGGTGATTTTGCCACCTTGGAGAAAGTTTAGATATTTCGGAGTCAGTTTTTCTTTATAGAGGATGTCTCTCTCAAAGAAGTGTTTAGAACGAAAGACACGTCCAGTTGACAAGGCTGTAGGTTGTAACACGAGCCTTGTTTTATATAAATACCATAACAGACCTCGTGTGTAGCTCAGAGGATGTTAGTAGATTCGCACGATAACTTATATTTTCATTCCCAACAATCAGTATCAAAAAAGTGCATATTGTGGAAGTGATGCGCTTCAAACTTCTTACTTGATCAAAATCAATGAATGTAATACTATCGCAGCTGTAGTAAGATAAGTATTATTACTATCTCACTTGTAACAACAGACTTTGCAGGGCCAAAAAAAAAAACTGATGGAACATCGTGATTCTCATCGCGGCTGCAGCATACAATATCTCTGTTCAAATCATCATATTGCGAAGTGATACAAACAAGCAAAACACAAAATTCAGCTGCAGGAATCGATTGTCGTATATGTCTGAGTTTCCGTTTCAACAAGCAGTTGAACAAAAAGCTACCTGCAGTTCTTACTCATGATGCCATTGAATATAAAGCTAAGTACAGTTCCCAACGCCATGATGCCACTACCACATTGCATCGTCGTCGGCAACGCTTGTGACTGCCTAATGCACTGGAACGTGGAATGGAAATGGAGAAAAGTGAAAGATAGAAAGAAACATGAAAATCGCACCAATTGACGACAAACACTTGTCAATCTCAGGAAGTCTTACGCTTTGAGTTACTTACGTAGTTTTACACTTTGGTTTCAAAAAAAATTTGTGTAGACTACAAATATCGTCATGGCGAATTGCTCCAGACAGATGTGGCAAAGTGTAGTGAACAGAGCAGTTCGAATGCTGGCATTTGGTCCGTTTTCCTCGCAGTTCTTCTCTGCATTTTCAACGGTCGGCTAGAACAAGAAGTCAGTAATGAAATAAATAAAATAATTCCAAAATAAAAGGAATGTTTTTAGCCTAAACGAGGTTGGTACGCCAGGGCCATACACCGGTGTTTCGGAGGTTCGTCCTCCTCGTCAGTGACCCCCGCCCCACATTAAGCCTTGCATTGTAGCAAGGAGGGAGGCGTATGTGGCGATGGCATAGTGCACAATGACACTGGTTCATCACCATCAGTCGATGGCTTTGGATGGTAGACCAAGACTAATCCATTGAATCAACTGTTTCTAAAACCTCGTAAAAAACATCTAAAATAATTCCAAAATAAAAGGAATGTTTTTAGCCTAAACGAGGTTGGTATTTTTTTGGTTATTTTGAATGTTTTTTACGAGGCTTTAGAAACAGTCGATTCAATAAATGAAATAAATTGCGTCTTTTTCCGGCTTTTGTCTAATTGAAAATAGTAGACCACCGAGCCATGAATGGATCGAATCGTGTTTATCGTGTCCCAGAAATCTGTGCTTAACAGCATGAAAACCATGTCTGCGAGAGCAACGTATTTCCCGTAATTATTGAGCGCATTTTTAAATGATGCGGTATTAACGCGAATCGAAAACACAATTTCTACAATCTATGACTTCTACATATAACTTACATGCGGGGTTTTCAACATTTTGGAGGAGTTTGGCATTATCGTGATCACATTTATCAAATTGTTGAGTACTTTTTTGAAAAAAAAAAGAACACTTTCTCGATCCGTGCAGATACTTAGACATATCTCGTGACTGCTATTTAAGCAACATGTCATGTGGTTGCTTAAAATGGGCTGACTTATAGAGCCCGATACCCGAGTTTAGACGTTGACGGTTTCATCAGTCGGGCGGTACCCTTCGTCTTTAGTCAGTCCTCTCGCGCCGATCAGTTCCCTATATAAGAGTAAGTAACGACGAACGTTTTACACTGCATGTCAAGTGTAATTACCACTGATTATACAGTGCTGTACATTCGGCTGCTCCTGGCTGGTATCGCTAGTATATCATACCTTTCGCTTAGGTTGTTTTCTTGAGACCACGCTTAAATTCAAACATATCTCGCAATTATTATATGGGCCTAATGTCATGTGGTTTGTTAGAATGGGCTGACGTATAAAGCTCGACACAAGTTTTTCGACCTTGACGATCTCATACAACGCTGTAGCAGGCTCCATAAGTCAGCCCATTTTAACAGACCACATGACATGTTGGCTAAAATAGTAATTACTAGATATGTTCAAATTTGAGCGTGGTCTTAAGAAAACACTCGAAACGAAAGCTATGGAATACATAGATATTTTACTAATGTTGTGAAGCCTTTGCTGAAAATATTCATCCAGCAATAAACATCTCCCACTATTAGTGACCCAACAACATTGGTCTTGCACAGAATCCAAAGATCACATATATAGATCATAACATATGATATGTTTGCTCTTCGTAAATTAATATTTCATGTTACTGATGCTTGAGATTTGAAACATTTGCTTATTTGTACTTCTGACAACTTCTACGATTGGCAGGTGTGCATCAGTTTGCAAGCGACTGATCCTTTCTGTATGAAATTCATACAACTTCTTACTGCAATTCCAAATTACGATCTACGGTCAATACCAATACTTTATTAATGTCTGCACACTTATACACCATACACTGATATCGCAGAATATGAAGCATCAATAATATACTTGGCTAGCATAATCTATGGCCCAAATTGAAGTCATAATATTATGCAAAAAGTAGTCATAGCCGCGTCAACACACTGCCGAGTTGTCAGTTTTGAGTTGTCGCAAAAACAGATAGTGTGTAAACCCACACGAGGACAAACCAGGTATAGCGAAGGAATAATACATGGCAAATTCGCACCGTTTAATAGTGTTTGAAATGAGATGGTGTCTTTCAGCAGAGGATTTTTCTGCAGCACCAAAGAATTCATCTCACCATTGCATTCAATAATGTTAATAATTTGAATCAGACCAAAGCAGTAAAACAAATCATGTAGACGAGAATTTACCCACCTTGGTAAAAGTGCGGGAGATACCATCAAATACCTGGACCAGAAGTCTCTGGTGTAGTTGTTGGGAGGCCATTATGGGCCACACTGACGTTACTTGAAGAGATTGGAATTGGACGAGGTAGAGAGAATAGTCTTGAAGGCATTCAGCTTACAAAGCACGCAAGTCACGCATAATTGGGCACATAATTAAGGATGAAAGTCACTACGATAGGGGATGCTTACTGCACACGTAAGCGTAAGTATTGAAAATTGATACATATAAATGAGAAACGAAGTATGTTCTATGTTTCTACAGGATCTATAATCGTGAATTACTCTGACAGTCGAGAGATTTTCAGGAGTTTTTGCTGAACGGCATCACATCCTGTGTGCATCACCATTCTCAACAATATCGACGTTTTCAAATTTTCAATCACTGCAATTATTATTGGTGCTGCATTGGTTCATATGCTATCAGAACATGATTATTTGTGTCGTAATATCTGACTTCGGCAATATCAACTGATTATGTTAATGACTACTGATTATGTATTTATTTGTGTTAATGCATGGCGGGAATTTTTTCTTCAGATGAAGAGGGCAAAATACTCGGATACTTGGACAGACAGTTCACTTCTACAAATTGTGCGGACCCTAGCACTTGAAAAAGCGCGAGTTTAGCTGTTTCTACTTGGGATCCCTAGATAAGCCTAGCCAGGGCTTCCTCAGGTCGTCACCGCATTCGAGCGATTGCCGGCTTTTCTAAATCGGAGAGGGATTACCATCTTGCGACTAGTAGCTACCAAGACGACGTCTTTTTTTGTACAGTTAAAATTAGTTGGGTTTTCAGAGTGGATACAGACTCTTTCCCAGCTTTGATGGCCCCACTATGAGTTAAGTTCTCGCTCTACTTTGCAATCCGACACCCAGGAGCACCTCCCAGCCACAATGAGGCGGTAAGCCATTAGGGAAGATAGGAAAACTAATAATAAAAATAAGATAACATGTGAATGAGTAAAATAAGTATAATATAAGTTGTCATACACTGATGTGGTATGTGCAAAAAACAGTGCTTGAAAACTTCTGGACTTTTTTTTCACTAAGAATCTTTCGATGGGAGTCTCTTCAGTAAAATTTTATTTTTAATGACAGAAAAATCTCCTCAATAGTGGAGTGAATAGGTGAAGAGAGTGCTCAAAAAGGAGATCAGATCAGCGCCTCGCTTTCTTGTGTTCTGAATCATCGACCACTCTATTATCAACCCAATCACCAGAGTTAACAGCTCGCCAAGTAGTAATTCCCTCAGGTAGCATATATGGATAGGCGGTTACTCTGACACTACTCAAGTCGATTTACTTGGCGGTACGAAAACGAGGATAGTACCACTGAGTCTACACTTCAGTTGGTCAAATAATTGTTGCGCTTATTCTAGTTCCGGAAAACTCCTCAGTGATAACGAAAATGCTCTCGAAATCTTTGCTTGAGGAAAGTACACCATTCTGGGGCTAGAGTCAGTTCATTCTCTAAAATCTTGTAGCATCGATACGATCTTCCTTCGTCTGCCCACAGTTGAGCACAGGCTTTCTGTAGAAAGCTCTTGTTATGCACGACGTGCCTCGTTTTTTTGAGACATGCCACCAGTTTTTCTTCAGTTTAAGACTGAACAGAGTCTTGGTAACACGAACGGTATCGATTTGAGCACACAGTCCAATCAGCACTAAATTTTCTGGAACGTACATTGTCTCCGAACAATTGTCTCCGTGCATCAGATCTTTAATAAGACGAAAAAAGATTTGGCACTCAGTACTTATACATGAATGAGTCCATCGTGGTAGCTATTTGACTTTTCAAGTGGAATAGAGGTTGTTCAAAAAATTCTAAATCTGTATACTTCAGCAGATTTCCAATCAAGCCAACATAGAAACTCCAAAGCTAACAATTCTTGTAACTCGAAATAAATGGGTCGCAGCGCTGCGCACGCTGACTTTCATTTAGGACATCGAGGATGGCCTACGGTAGGTGTCTCACTCGTTCTGTTGAAATAACATCCTATGCAACATAAATTTGTGAGTCTTGTGCATCCACCTATTACTGGGTGATCATCGCTCGATTTCTTAAATGGAAGTCAGCGTGCGCAGCGCTGCGACCCATTTATTTCAAGTTACAAGAATTGTTATTTTTGGAGTTTCTAAGTTGGCTTGATTGGAGATCTGCTCAAGTTTACAGATTGAGAATTTCTGAACAACCTACAATCAACTTGAAAAGTCAAATAGCTACCACGATGGACTCATTCATGTATAAGTACTGAGTGCCAAACCTTTTTACGTCTTGTTAAAGATCTGATGCACGGAGTGGAAAATTGATTTTCGTTTAAATCTACAAGGTTTTCTTAGATTTTTAGAAACTAAACATAAATAACCTCACAAAAATGGCAAGATTTCGGACCAATTCCACTATGAATCCGCTGCTGTCCACAATCGTCACATCGTTGGGAAGTGGTGTCATGCCACCAGGTCAAGGTATTGATTAGAACATTGTTGTCGCATCGTAAATATCCTCATAAAATGAAATTAAATGAAATAGAGTACTAAAGCCTTCAACGTCATTAGATTCACTTTGTCTGTTTCCACTCATATAAGTGTATGAACACTAAAAAGGTTGATATCTAGTATTTCATCATTACTGTGTGTCATAATATGAAACTTATGATGGAGCAATTTTGAATTCAAAATAAGAACGAGTAATTATCCAGACTAATCAACATAGCGATTTATATTTGAATGTTATCTGTGAAAACTACGAAATTTCGTTGCAGCAAGTACTAGGGCCTTCAACGTCACTGGGTTCACATTGCCCGTTTCCATGGCTTATTCTGAAAACTGCAGTTTCTACTGGGATTTCCGGTACTGCACCTAGCTAGGAGGGAGCAAGGCGATTTGTAGAACGTCTCGTAATGCAACCGGTGTGTTTGCAACTTCTATTCCGTCTTTTCTACTCGAGAGTTCTGTAGAGGCGTATTAGACGTGCTGCAATTTTTGACAATATTCCAGGCTCAAGTGCTCTCATGACTTGCATAGTATTACATTTGATTTGAGGCACTTTCAATCAAAGCTCACAAACTAGTAAAAAGCATTGTTCTCTAGATCTTTGACGTTCTTGAACTGCAAGCTCGTAGCGCACTCTTACCCAATGCTATAACCTCAAGCATTTTGATTCAACTTAATGTTCAGATCAGCTACACACCATCAAATTGCTAAATGACTGTTACTCCAGGGTTTATGCGTGAGTCTTTAATATTAAGCAGCCATTAAAATATTGCATAGAGAAATTTGAAATCAAGAATGGAGAAGTGTTCTTTGACCTCTAAGTGGAAGAGATAAACAAATCGAAAGAGATTAGATGATATTTTAAAATCCAAGGAAAGCTATTACAATAGCGTGAAATTAATGCACTCAATTTGATGCTAAATGCTGAACAATCATCTACCATTTTTATTCCGGAAATAAATAGTGCTTGATTCGGAGGTATTTATTACTTCGGTTGTTTGTTGCAATGAAAAATCTATTTTTGCACTGTTAAAAGCGAACGAAAATCTGGCAAACTGCATCATTGTCAGCAGCATAAGTATTCGTTGTAAAACCAAAATTTGTGCAAATCAGAAATATTATCATGGCTAATTGGTCAAGAGCGATGTGGGAAAATGTAGTAAACAGAGCAATTCGAATGTTGACATCGGGGCAATTTGGATCGCACTTCTTCTCGGCAAGCGCCATTGTCGGAGGAAACTAAGATTGACGTGTAAGGTGATTGATGAACATGTTTATTCAATTGATATTTGTTATGGCAGTATATTAGCTATGAACAGCTGAATCACAACGTTGTTCATCAATTGAGAAAGTGCAAAATACCACTCTGAACCGCACAACTGAATTTCGATTCAATGCCTTCTTTAGAAAGCATTTGAGGAGTTCGCAATTGAAAACCTTACTGTGTTGTCACACACTTTGTTCTGCAATAATTTTTATTCACTTTCAAGTTATTTTGAATCATGTTATAACCAAAACGCTGTGGGATTTGACGAATGTTCTAATAGCTCGAGCAGACACTGTATACGGTCATAGCACCATGCTCACCATCTAAATGAAGTGAGCTGTCACAAAGTGATGATCTGTTGATGGACACCTCACGCACTGACCAATCACGATAGAGCTGCACTCTCGACTATCTGCGACTCTTCGCTGTGACCGCAAAGAGAGGACTATCCAAGACGATCATCACCGTAGATAGGTTCTGGATCTACTAAAAGAACAACAAGAGCCTCGGCTAATTGTTGCCTTGCAAAGATCCGTTAGTTCAACTGAACTTCATGTCTGCAGTCGGAAGATTATACTCTTGGTTTCTGGGGTTGGCGAAGCAAAAGTACTGTTCTAAGAACTGCTCGAAAACAAGCAAGCAATTAATATTACGTTTACAATGGATCCGACGCTGATCCCAGTAATGCGAGAGAAGCGTCCAAAACGACTCAGAGTCGCCTTTCTCCAAGATGAATTCCCACTTTTTGATCGCCGGCCTCATTCCTTATAAGAAGAAGGCATCCACACTTTACAATCAACAATTGGTTGCATATCTTGATCATGGTGGTGAACATACTGTGAACTGATAGGTGGCTTCAACTCAAGTTCACAAAAGTGTCAAAATGCAAAGGAAATTATAACACAACCCAATGACAGAAAACTTTTCTGTGCTTATGTTTTAGAGAATACTTTCATCGTTACTTTATTGCTGACCATAAAACAACTTGGTGGAGAAGGATTACAAGGACGAATACAGCAAAAGATTTAGGAAAAATTACTGGAACGGGATCTACTGAAGCACTGCATGAAGACTTTGATCAAACAAAACACCCAATCCTCCATCAGAAGTGGCAATTTGTAGAGCCCAAGTTGACCGAATAACATCGAAAAAGAATTGATTTTCAAATTCCTACCTTTAGGTATTTATAGCCTAATTGTTGCTCAGTCATCAGGAAGAGATTTATGGTTATGTGAAGATGTTTCTCATAGCTAAGTGAGATCGCTTTACAGTCATAGAAACGAAAACGTTTGCATCTTGCTAACCGGCGATATATTTTGGAGCTACCTCACATTCATAAGGGACCTCCAAGATGATATATAGCAAAGTTTGATAAGGATATAACATGTTTTTAGTCATTAGGTCTAAGTGTTGGTACAAGCGCCTGTTTCGTCCTACTGGGACTCATCGGTAGCACCTTCCCTAGGCTTACCAATTTCTTGAAGCTACACTTTCATATGAAGTAATGGACTCCAAGTAATATCCTTACTAGATTATTATTGTTTTAGCACGGTCTATAAAAAAAGTGGTCTTATGAAAAGGTATAATTCACTTTCAAAGCCCACAAGCTCTGTTAATGGTCACTACAATACTAGCTAATTCTATCATCTGATCTGAAGTAAAATATGCTCGGCGTCGACTCCTTCAAAGAGGAGTATAGCCTGAAGAATTCAGCTGAACCGAAGGACATTGCAACTGAGGAGTCTAGGTAGGAGGAAACAGGCGCCTGTCTAGAACATAGATTTTAATGGCTCAAAGCACGATCCACTTTCAGCAGAGTATTTTTTGAACAAGGCCATAAAAAACAGTTGAATGGAGAGGCATGAGTCACATTAAAAGCCGCAAGTCCGACTACCGGTCACTGCAATGTCAGACAATTCCAACATCTGACTTGCAGTGATTTATTGACGTCAATTCCTTCATAGAGGTATAGCCTTAAGGGATTGGTCGAACCGAGGAACGGCTACTGATGAGTCGCCGAAATAGGAGCTTGTATAGCATTTAGGCTCAAAACTTGTTATATCCTTTAAGCTTATTACTGATTAAGCTAGGTTTTTGAAAAAAACTGCCGAATAAAAAGATTTAACATTCACAAATCTCCAAGGTATCGAAGTATAAGGTATAATATTACAAAATTACTAGCCGAAAGCAATCGACTTTGCCGAGAGAAGCGTCGAAAATTGCCGATCTTGTGGTTTTTCACTTGACGGCAAATTTCTAAATCGATCGTCGTCGCCTACGTCATTATAGGGGGGTTGAGTCTTCAAGAGGTTGGCTAGAGACGAGGGACCTGGCCAACCGACGAGGCTGTAAGGCCGAAACACGTGTATCGGGCTCTATAAGAGCGCTTTAAGGCATGTTGGCTTAAATGATAATTATGAGATATAATGATGAAACACTCCACATCAATTATATCTCCCTTGCAAAGTTATCAGAACTCCTGAAAGCTTACTACCTTACTGTGGGCGTGTGGTGTTTGTCAGCGTCGATAACAAGATCCTACCGTCATGATCTTAACTATCGCAAGGTTACTAATTTCTTCCTAATGCACAAGGGCCTGCGAGGACCTGTGTGGTGACAACGAGAAGGTTTTTTTGAATTCTATTTGGTCATGAGTGGGAACAAATGAAATATCGGCTTCTTGCTGGACAGAAATTTTTTATAGGATTGATAGCAATCATTCGAAAGCAGAGACTTTAGGCTACAGACCTACGTCGTCGAGCTACGCTAAAGTCTTATTTTGACATTGTTATTAAAGAAGATTTCGTGCGCTGCAGACGCGCATATTTTTAGCCGGACAGAGCTCTTTCTGCTGACTTGCAGTAATCATTTGATAGCGTATTCGAATCCAGCGCTGTGCCTATGTCCTAAAAAGACCGTTTTTCTGCAAAGCAGCAGGCAAAATAAGTTGAATTCCCATCCTGCGATCAAGGAGTCTTTGGCCAATTCATGTGCCCGCGCGTGAGGCGACCGCGTTCGATGGCGATGACGCGGTGATCATCGATATTTCGGGCATATAGACGCATAGAGAAGTATCTTGTCAGCGGTTCACCTGTCCACCCCAAGGACAGGCATTTAAATTGGCTAATGACTCCCTTGATCGCAGATGGGTGATTCAACTTCTTTAAACTACTGCGTTGCAGATAAACGGTCTTTTCACTATATAAGCACAGTGATGGTGTCAGAAACGATCACTCTACCGAGTGATTACTAATAATTCAAAGAAAAGGCTCTGTCCTACGAGAAATATGGGCCACGCAAGATTTCTCTTCAAGTAGTAACGTTAAAAAAGGGTTTCTCAAAAATCGCCAACATGGGGCTGTAGCTTGAATTCTCAGATTTCGAATACTAACACTCTTATGAGAATTTAAAAAGAAAATACGGTACTGTTCTGATAAGGCGTCGCCACTTGAGACCTTCGATAAAAGCGGATTCTTTGCTGTTATTTCAAAAATGTATGTTTATTTGGTAGCTCAAATCAAGAAAACTTCTAGGGTATATTTTATTTCTTATAGTACTTGTTTTTAACACCGTACCAGTCGAAATGAGAAGTTGTTTCACATTCGAAGATTTCTCGCCTGATAAAAGTTTTTTTCGCAATGATTTTCTAAACCATTAAATAGAGCAAATCTTTCTGATTAAGAAAATGTTCTTTGGTATTACAGCTGTACACACACCGTAGCCGACTAAAAGTGCTCATTGAGTGTGTAACTCAATATTCTTTTGGTCGTTACAAAGTTCGAAGATGTCCTTTCCGAAAGCCAAATGTGCCATTGTACTTGGAAAGATTCTCTCTAGCTAAGGATTAAAAATTCATTGCAACAAAACTTTTATGCAGATAGAAATCTCCAAGTGAGAAACACAATATTATAATGATTGGAACGGCGCCAAAACCCAGCTATTTGAGAAATTAAACATGCCATTAAAATTCGCTCGATTTAAGCTATCGATGAACTACAGAAAAGCTTTGCAAAAGCAAAAACTACGTTTTTACCGAAGGTCTCCGGTGGCGCCATAGTATAACAGTATCAAATATACTAACACTCTTATGAAAAATTCCTCTCCTGAGAATGAGATCAATTTTCCATTTGTTCCGTCATAACCAGATAAAATCATGTTAGATAGTCTTCTGTAAATGTCGGGCAGTGGGAGGACCGACAAGAGGAGAGCAAATCTTGCTTACAAGCGAGTCTTATCTGGAACGGACCAAACGTGAACTCCCTCAACTTGACATAGACTGTTTTTTGCTCTGCACCTCTCGCAAGACATGTGGTGACGGACACATAGCGGAACAAGATACCATCTTGTGAGCTCATGTAAGACTACCAAAATGGAAATTCGAAATGATGAATAAGTATTTTGCAAGGTACAAGCAAGTCACAAGTGCATAAAGGGTGACGACTTCTGGCGGCAGTGACAACTCTTGAGGACGAGTTAAACACATCAATGCGAAAAGTACGGAACACTGTATAGATATCAAAAAGCGAAGACTGATTAGAATGCGAGCGCTCGGTCACCGTATTTAGCGTGGAGTTTTTCTCAAAGTCATTTTCTAATCTGAGAGAAGTTTAATACTCAAAAGTGTAGAAACGCTCAAGTAATTGCTTCCATATAAAGAATTAAACTTGGAGTTGGCAGTCGTAACACACTTACGATGGAGGTAGGTTGCACTGAAGTGTATACCGCCGTTTATACCTCTCGAAAGACGAACCTACCATAAACCAAGCATTTCATCAAAGCATAAATTATTGCACAACTTTATCAATCAAACATTTTGAAGCACAAAAGCAAGTACAAAGCAAAAGATTTAACGGAACTAGTTCGAGATCATTGGAGCAGAAATTGTTGCCCATCTAACAAAACTGGATGCAATGCAACTTTCGTGAAAGTTTACCTACCAAGAAAGGAAATGCTATATCTGAAGATATGAATGATGAAACGGATTAATGTTGACTGGGCTGGCCTCTTCTATTTATCAAGGAGTGAAATTTTGATTCTATATCACAATTCTTCGATATAGGTACAGGTGTCTACAAAGGGTGGAATAATTCTACGTTTAGCTAATCCACAGCTCGAGTAGCTTGATTTGAAAAAAACTCTGATCCTGTAAACGATAGGGCTCAAAAGTCTATCAGCCTTTTGTGACTGCCTCATACTTTTTCATCAAGTATCGTGTAAGTGACGAGCGCATGTGACGCAATGGTTAGAGGTGCACTGCGCCGCACACGAGGTCAATGGTTCAATCTCGCGCCCATGGCTCGCCAAGCCATCCATCTCTCCAGGGTCGGTAAATTGTTTCCAGACTGGTCTCAGGTTTGTCTGAAAGGATAAGCAGCACTGACTTGGTTCAACGGGTATATCAAAGGCCAGATATGCATTCAATCACCTCAAACGAAGTCAGAAATTGAAGACGAATGCATGGCGCATCCCCAGGGATTTTGCCGAGAGCTCTATCCTTTATCGTATAAGTCTCCATGCTTCCTCTATCGAAGGTTTTCCATGTTAAGCCAACGAGAGGATTGCAATAGTAGTAGGATTGCACTATAAGAAGCCTCATGAATGACTCAAAACTCTTTGTCAGATTATATTGTGATGGATCCTTTCCTATATATCTAAGAGAATTGAATGGTGAGCAAAAACACGGCCTCAGGCGGGAATCGAACCCACGTTTCATCCCATCCGGGGACGCGTGCTCTACCACTACACACGTACCACTCAATTCTCTTAGGTATATAGAAAAGATCATAATAATGCGAAATGCATTAAAAAATACTATTAATGTCGAGTATAGATCCTTTCATTACTATTTGAGCCAACTTGTCATGTGGTCTGGTAAAGGCTCTTGTACAGCCCGATAAACGTGTTTCGTCTTTACATACTCGTCAGCCGGGCAAAAGCCGTCGTCTTTCAATTTTTCTATAGTCAGTTCTCTTGGGAGCCTTACACTCCTTATAGAGAGTCATCGAAGACGAACGTTTTACACTCTATGTCATATGAAATTTTCACCGCACACAGAGTGTTGCGCACTCGAATGATCTCTGGCTGGTATTTTATCATATTATACCTGTAAGGACAAAACACGTGTATCGGGCTATACAGGAGCCCTTACCAGACCACATGACAAGTTGGCTCAAATAATAATGAAAGGATCTATTGAAATTTGGGCGTAGTCTTAACAAAGCACTCAAAATGAAGTTGTAATATGATAAAAAATACCAGCCAAAGAGCAATCGAGTGCGCAACACTCTGTGTTAGGTGAAAATTTCACCTGACATGGAGTGTAAAACGTTCGTCTTTGGTGACTCTCTATGAGGAGTGTAATGCTCCCAGGAGAACTGACTATATAAAGATCGGAAGACGACAGGATCTGCCCGGGTGACGAGTCTGTAGGACTAAACAGTGTGTCGGGCTGTACAAGAGCCCATACCAACCACATGACAAGTTGGCTCAAATAATAATGAAAGGACCTATTGAAATTTGAGCGTGGTCTTAACAAAGCACTCGAAATGAAGGTATATTGTGATATTCGAATTTGATTGATGATGAATAATTGGACTGAAAGAAACTATTCAAAATGCTTCCGAAGCATTACGCACTGAGGTTATACGTTTATGTGCAAGTTTGATCATTTCTACTTCAAAGTCTTCCCATTACGAGTCTATGCTATATGCCGCCTGATGGGTATCTGACTTCTTTTGGTTTGCTGCTCTGTTCCCTCCATAGGAATACAGTGTGGCCCAACCTTCTCGTCTCTGAATTAACCGTGTGAGCTTCGAATAGATCGAGTTAATCGTGCTGATCTCATGCTCTCTTTCTCGGTGGGACGTAATATGCACTTTTGCACTATACATAGACGATTACATGAGCGGTTGCGAACTAGATGGCGGTTAAGATTATGCACCGATTATACAGCCGTTGTTGCCAATTTCTCGAGATCTGTTTTTTTTTCAAACAGCGCTTAATAGCTATACTTTATTCGTAAAAAACTGCAGAACTGATGTCTTACTTGCGCTAAAAATATCGTTTCGGGCGCGTTAACTTCCATCCGTGAGTGGTTTAACGGTTTGTGAGCTACGTCGCTCTTCTCACGGAGACAGTCGCATTGGCACGGTTCCACCTTGATTTTTACAATGTAGCGAGCTCATACACACAGTAAGTGCACTCTAGAAACGTAAAATTTTAGTTTGAAATTGGACTAAAATGGATGAGGAATTTTGACTTTTGCTGATGCAATAAAATCTTTTTCAGGCAATAATCCAGCGATGCCCTCGCGTTCTCCATTTTTTGCCATTGAAAAGGATTGACGGGTTTTATTGGGTTTGTCTACATTCTCAAGATATAATATATCTGTTATTCCGCCATAAAAGCAACAATATTTGCGCGTACAATAATGTCTCAAAACAGCGCTCAATAACATCTGAAACGTGTATGATAAACTAATCATCCTAACATATGAGAGGATATTACAGAATTTTGGATTAATCTATGAAGAAGCTCACAGTGTGCCAATTATCGCCACGTATGGTTGAGATAATAGAATAATTCAATGTGGATTCAGGTCTGTCACTGAAATCAAATTTAAGACAAATACTTCAACCTCCACAGTTTAGAATTGCCCTTTTGAAGACGTCAATTGCATACCAGACTATTACTTTCTATGTGCTAAATGGGTGATATTTCAACGCGCTTACATGTACAGATTCTGGATTATTTATCCGAATAAGAAGCTTTTACCAATGTGAATGGATACTTGAGAACCATTCACTCTTGCACACACAATCAACTAAAGAATAACAATTCTCCAATGGAGAATACCTCACCGATTCCTTTGCAAATGAATGCTTTTATAAGAAACAAACGAGAAAAACTTACAGGGCGATCTGCTGCCTTCTTGGATAGTGGATTCTAAGCGGTAAAGGGACAACTGTTTTTGAATAAAAGGCTTAGAATATGGGCATTGTGCGAACTATTGCTCAGAAATATGTGTCTCCAAAATAGTATTCTCAATTCTTTTTTCTTATCCACAGTCATATGCAAAAAAGGTATACTTTATCCCTTTTTGAGGTTGAAAGTTATTTTTCAAACGGTTTTCACATTTCTACCCATTTATTAGACTGCGACCAGTTTCTATGGCAATTTCATTCGCTAAACAAGAACTTTTCACGGAAGAGTCAGTAATCATTCGATAGCCTAAATCTCTGGCTACAATTGCAAGTCGCCCAGTTTTCATAATACCCTTTATGAACGCTGTGGCATCCAGGAAAATATTTTTTTTCTAATTCGCATTTCGTCTTCATTTTTACATCGCGTATAAATCGCTGGAGGCACGAAAAGCATAAGAGCGTGTCGACAATTTTTGGTAGCATCAGAGTCTGTGATTTACATAAAGCTTCTGTCGATGTGGTGAAAAAATTCTCAAATGAGTAACAATGTTCCAAAGGTGACTCCAGCAAGCCAAGTCGCTGAAAAAGTTCACAACTGAGCAAAATGTGAAGGGAAGGCACAGAAACGACTTCCTAGTAAGATAGTTGTTTAGCCTACCGTGTGACTCGATAGTGATCTACAGCACAATGTGTTGAAACGGCGACAACTATTTAATTTATTTTATTGAGTTTTTTCTCACCTAATAGATGGAAACTCTAGAGAGAAACGCAGATTCTCATACAACGAAATTCTACAATTAATCATGGCAAAAATGAAGACGAAAAGCGAATGGGTAACAAAATTTTGTTCTGGATGCTTTAGCATAATGGAAGGGTGTTTTGAAAAACCGGTGACGTTTAGCCGCAGCTAGTGATGTTGTGCTTTCGAACAAATGCTAACATTCCTATGAAAAATGTTTGTCCAACAAATGTGATCTGCTTAAAAATATGTCGCCGTCTAACATATAAGTAACAAACTTTCTTTCACACTCAAGCATCATTCGCTGGACAAAGATTTATATTCAGACTTTCATCAAGCATTTGGTAGCACAAAGCTCAACAATCTCAGTGATGAGTTTGGTTTCAAGAAGGACGTTTTAATGCACTGTTAAACACTCGGCGCCATCGTGCAGCGCAATTTACATGTGACGTGTGATGCGCAACGAGTGGGAAAATCAATATTTTTAGGTGTATAGTGATGCACTAAGAAGTATTTTTCAGTGACTGAGCATATCCTTGAAGTCCTCAAGATTTGCGTTATCGAATGGGTGTGAAAGCCCGAGAGAAAAGCCGTGTCTAGAGAAAAAATGTCAGATGTGCAAAACACTTTTATTCTTGCTGCTACGGCTCGTGGAGAGAATTCTTTTAAAAGCCACACTTTTGAAATCCCCGAGATTTACGCTGCCGACTGGCTACTGAATGACGTCTGTCTGATGCCAGTGTTGCAATATACACACATACCGGTAGAGGCATACGCCCCGCATGTGAAATGCATTTTTAATTTCAGTGTTGCAGCGCAATAAAGAGATTGTTTGGAAAACCAAAAACACTATTGAATTTGACAAGATTTGTTTCATCGAAGAGTTGCTGAATTTTTGAGGATCAGTTTTGTTCATCGAGAATTGCTTGAGTGCTCAATAACATGTTATTTCACTAAAACATTGTTAGATAAAGACCTCTCAAAAACAAACTAGATTTTCAGATTTCAAATATTACAGCTATCGAATAATTACTTAAATATATAGGAAGGACGAAAATTACGTTTCTTCTTAAAATATGGGTGCTGACACGGGAAGACCGTATCATAGGCAATGATAAACGCTCGCTCTTCCTACATTTACTCGAGCTACATACTAGAATTAGCTCCACAAAGGAAAGTTTGCTTCAAAAGAAATGCTTTCAAGCCACGTTTTCGCAAGGCGGGCGATACAAATGCACAAGAGGTTTGTTTTTTTTTCTGCGAGGACAAGGTAATATCGTGAAAAATGAAGGATACCTAGAAAAGTAGTCACACTTCATATATAAAACCTTTGTAAAAGGTTCATTCGTGACATTCCATTCTTCATCTAATGATTCATCTAATAACTTTGAAAAATAAATCTCACCTATAATTAGCAATAAACCACATATGCAGTTCAAGCGGCAGGATTACATTTTAGGCGTGAGATGTGATCTTTTCGCTATTACAACGACCTGTAATAACCTTTTAAAAAATTAACTCATTCAATTTCTCCGAGATTTGAGCGACCTAATAATTATTAAGACATTAATCAAAACTTTAGTGAAAAGCCATATTGAAAACCCAGCCAAACAAATGAAGAAAAATGAGTGTGAAATATGATTTTACTTTTGCTGTTGCAACGTAATAAAAACCTTTTTATAGAACTGAACCAATCGTTGAAATTGCAGAGATTTAAGCTTTTTACCAAATGTCTAGGAGAAAAATTTCCTACAGCGAGAAAAGCCTTCAAACAATCGTGTACCTCAGTTGTTACACGTCGTCCCTAATGAGTTATTGAAGTCGAAGCGTGGCGTATCCCTTGAGATCAGAGCCAAGAGATTAATCTTTTTGTACTAGATACCCAATCAAAATAACTCTCACAATACATAAATTTTAAATGTGTAGAACAGAACCTTGAATGATTGCAACGTGAGCTAAGGAATATAAAAGAGTCTGGAGGTCAGAAATGACATCCGAAAACTGAAATTTTCCACAGAAAAAGTGCAGATCAGAAAAGCCAAAAAACTGTTTGACGTAAAAAAAATGTAACAGGGCAAAAGCTCTGTGTATATGCGGCTCATGCGCGCCTTGTTCTTTGTATATTTTGGAACGTAGAGTCTTGCATAGAATTATAAAGACACTGCTCATGGTGAAGGTGTTGCACCACAATGGAATTAGGCTATAGGGCCTCATTGTGATTAACTGAGCGGCGTCTCTTCGATAGGTATGCTGATCGGTCGTGGCTAAAGAATACACAATTTCTTTCATGAGCTAGAAAAATTGGTGAAAGCAAGGCAACATTGCAAACCTTTTGTTCAATCCTTTCATCGTTGGCGACAACGCTTTTGTCGCTCAATTTCAAACACTCGACGTTCATAATCGATTGAGATATTAAATATGGTGCAATGTATGCGTTGTGAACGCACCGTGGCCGAGTGGTTGTGATGCTCTTCACGACGTGCTTGGAGCTTGAAGCTCCACCCCCACCTTTCTGTAGCGAATAACAAAACGATCTATCGAGCGCCACAGCCAGATTATTTTCGGGGCTGCAAGAGGACTCGCTCATCTAGTATTTTACGCCGTTCAAGAAGAAGACGAAAAAATTGAATGCTAGATGTATTGGGATGCGCACAGGAAAAGAAAAACAGTGGATTGCAGATCAAATGAAGTGCTAAAGTGTGTATGCTGTACATTGCATCATGCTGTTGAAGAAAAAGCCTTGCATTTCTCAACTTTCCGAGATCCCGAATATCTGAGAAAAAATATATGATATTATTGAATATGATGCATACAGCATAGAATGTAAAAAAACAGCAAAAAGCTTCTCCAGATTTCACCCTGGCAAGATACTTGCACTCAAATTTTTGTCGCATCTGAAATGTTTCTGGCTTGGAATCGTCATTTCTACGGTTTTCGGTTCCAAGTGAACTTCGCTGCGGTACTAGTTTTTTGAAAGGCCTGTCATAACGTAAATACTGCGTCCCAGTGCGGTCAACAAGTTCCAAGATGTCTTTCGATTATGCGTTGGAATCTCACGAATCCCCTTCTTTGAAGGATCTCACCCTGTTAGTCGCGAAAGCACGAGATGTGTTCCCAGGTGGTGAATTGAGGAACTGAACGGGAATCAAAACGACGTGTGCTTGTTACAGACGCAGGTTGATTCAGAGGATGAACTCTGTGCTTCTGCAGTGCCGGTTTCGACAGAAATCTATTCTACGAGTCAAACTGGACAAAAACCTGTAATTAAGCGGCTGGGAAGTGTGCGGGAGGTGGTTAGGAGTCGCCTCTGATAAATAGGCTCCGTTTGCTCCTCTAGGAGAGACTGTCAGAGTACTTGTAAGTACTTAGTCTCTACATTTAGAGCCTAGCAGGCTATACGTTCGACGTCAAAAACGCTCAAAACAGCAATAGAAATGGGCCTCAATGACCTCTATTTCTAAAAAGCCCCCTATACGGTAGCGTCGGGTGTGATGAGTACGGAAGGCCTTCCATAATCTCAAGGCCAAACAAGGTTACCAGAATCATGGTGGACTGAAGTAACATTCTGTATCTGTAACGCATAAACACATAAATGCATATCCGCTGTAGAAGATCTACTAATGCAAAAAGGATTTAGTACGACGTCATTGGCCTGGCTAAGAAGAGAAGGCGTCATCCTTTCACGCTGTTTATGATACCATGAAGAGCTGTTCCATAGAGCATGCGATTGCTGAAGTGTTGGCGGCATTACCGTTTTCGTCAAATTGAATTTGACTTCAAACATCAATTCATTTATACAGCTAATATCCCGGACAGAATGATTGCAGTAGAAAGGTTGTGAATTAGTGCCAAGTTTGACCGTCTTCGATGTTTACGCACCAGCATCAACATTGGACTAGAACAGATTGAACAGTTGATGAGATTATTTGGGCTCATGACGAGAGAAGTCGAAGCGTACTATATGACCACAAAAAGTTCTTCAGAGAAGATCATACATTTTTCAAGGCTATCATTGGAGATTTTAACGCAGAAACTGAACTTTAAAGAAGGCCTAAAAACCGTCACATTGAGACCTCGGACTGAAATGAATCGAACAAGGTGAGAGGCTACCTGGGTTCATCATGACGACCATGGCCATCTATGGTAACTTGTAATGCCAAATGCCCCATACATGGTAGACGTGGGGGTCCTTCAATGGAGAGTACCATAACGATTTAACCATAGTTTGGTAGATCGATGGTTCTCTGCCGGAGCGTTGTCATTATTGATCTTATGTTCTACACGGGATCAGACCATCGTCTCATTTGCGCATCGCACAATTTTCTGCGGAAAGGAGAGAAAGCCGCTAAATTCAAACAACTAAGTCTCAAATCTATCATGAACTAAGCTGTAATCGGTACATTAGTCGACTTTTGAGGATACCGTTGTAGACAACATCTACGAAGAATACGAGAGGCTCGTTCAATATCATGACTGTAGTGCTATGAAAGCCGAAAGTCTTGAAGTCACAAAAAAGAAGCTTGCCTCCGCAAATAGTCGAGTTAATACATCAATGTAGTCTCGCACGAGCTACAGGAAACCGGAAGCTCACGTCCGAATTAGCGGAATGTTGCCAGGATGCGTTAAAAAAAGATTTCAAAGAAAGACCAACAGCAATTATGGCAGAAGCTGCAGGAGCTTGGAAAGGAATTCGCAAATCCCACCTAATCTTTGCCAATTACAACATCAAGATGGTCCCACTTTGACGTCCTGACGGTACACTTACACGTTCTAGATGGGTAATGGAGATAATCATCCACCAGTACTACTCGGATCTTCCGCTAGCAATGCCCCTTTACCGTCATATAAATTGAAAGAAGATGAGTCTATCGTTCCACTACTCCGTCCTTCCAAAATCTGACATGCTATATCGTCAGTGAAGAGTAGGACAACACTGGTTTAGACAGGATCAGACCAGAGCACCTGATGAACCTACAGCCAGCTCTCATCAACATCTTGATTCGGCACTTCATTCAATACCTGTCTGAATAAAAGGTTGCCAGATAATGCAAAACCAGAAAGATCGTGTTGTTCAAAATGAGAATTCTTCACGCCATAGGCAGTTGTCGCCCACTCTGCTTGCTATGCTAACTTCAGTGAGTCTTGTGGTCGCGCATAAAGTGTACCCTCGAGTCATCCCAAACAGGATTGGAAGAACACCGCCGGACGAAGAGATGCGAACAAGCAGGGTTTTGAAAAAAATTTGGTATCTTAGACCACATCCACACAACCACAAGAACTCACTGAAGTTTCCCGAAGGTACAAAAGACCGCTCTGTCTCACTTTCATCGATATGAAGAAAGCCGTTGATTTAGTGGAATCAGAAGCGGCCATAGAGGTTATGGACAGCCAGGGCGTGCGTAGCGATTCTTAACAAGCTATGTAGGGATTTCAAATATCACCATTCTGTAATCATACCACTGTCAACGTAGGAATATGGGGTCGATAAGGCGATGCCATTACGCCAAGATATTTACTGCCACTCTCGGAAACGTATTTGAACATTAGAATGGGATGTTATGGAAGTGAATATCAACGGTCGGCAATAAAATATTTTTTGCCTCCATTATGACATCGTTATTTCAACACCGAGCATCAGCCAGGTGAAACGAATGTTGACCGATTTCGACAACGCCTGTGGAAAGATTGGTCTTTGGCTAAATCTAGCGAAAACAATGTTCATGGAAAACGAATGACTTTGAATGCTCAATTCACGCTCAACGGAACGACAATCTCCGAATGCTCCAGTTACGTTTATCTAGGTCGTGAAATCAAATGATGAACGACCTAGCTCCAGAGTTGAGCAGGAGGAAACGAGCGGCTTGGAAAGCGTTTAAGAGCATCAAGAATGTAGTTAAGAGAACAAACAATAACCCACTCCGTACCCACCTTTTCGACTCAGCGATTATCCGGGCCCTAACCTACGCAGGAGAGACCTGGTCGCTGCGTAAATAGGTTGGAACTTGGCGTTGTTGAACGCGTGCTCGAAAAGTTGATACTAAGAGTAGCACGACTGTTGCAAATGAGAGAAAAGATTTGGATTTCTGACCTACGCCATCGATCGAAACCAATCGAAATGTAAAATAAAAGGTGTGCTATGTATCAACCATTGTAGGCGCTTAAGAAACATCGGAGTTGTATTTCAGTTAATAAGTTGGAAAGAAAACTTCCATAGTTTGGATGAGAAAGCCGTTTCTTTTTCGCGTGAATCGTGCGCTATTTTAGACTATTTAAAAGGTCTACTTCTTGCGCATCTATTGATATGTAATTTGTCTATATCTGCTGCAGAATAAAAATGTCCAGGGAGCACAAAACGTTTGTTGATACTTTACGAGTACGAATTTGGTTCTTTGTTTCCAGCAAGACAACGCAAGACAACACACAACGAAAAAGACCAAGGCAAAGTTTGAGGAATTAGACGGAGTTGATATTTTACCGCATCCATTTTATAGTCCGGACGATGCTCCTTCTGATTACGGCCTTTTCCGATCAATGCAACACTTTTCAGAAAGTCGCCGATTTTGATCGTTCCATGATGTTAAAGAAGCATGTCAAGAGTTCTTTGAATCAAAGCAGAAGGAGTGGTACTTCGACCAGATCCGAAATCTGGGCGGACCGATGGCAAAAGGTGGTGGATAATGATGATTTGTATTTTGAAGAATAGCTGTTGTTGTTTGTTGTCTGAAAATATGCGTTAATTTTGCATGTTATATCAAACGATGGAAACTTTATTTCCAACATAGTAGTAATGGTGTACACGAAACATTTTCCATTCAAGACTCTCAACGCACTCGCGAGCAACCGTACAACGTGGCTGGCTGATCATAGCATAGAAATCAGTATTAACTTAGCCATTCAGTAATCAATAAGGACTAAACAAACTGAATTATCGAAATCATCGTGGTTTGATACTTCGTGTTAGAGACTGGGAAATGTTTTCAAATAGAGGCTCAAAACATTCTCAAATATTGTTCTAATGAACCAAATCAACACATTATTAGACACTGCTATTTCCCGTGCGGGTTAGGAATGTGGCAAAGCTAAAACACACCTATATTACGTATTGCAAAGATGAGGCACTGAGCTTGATAAAAATTCAACTCTTTGAGCAAGAGAGGAACAAGGCGTTAGTACAGCCTTGCCGCCTTGCCGCGCACAATAAGCAGTCCATTGTGCCGAGTGCTTAGTGATGCCGGGATCGGCAACAGGTTGCTGTCTTAACCTCCTTTTACGGTGTTGCACAGCGGTATTCTCAGTTTTCTTTTGTTTCCAATTTAATATGCACCAATCGCTAATACCATATCCCAACAGCACGAGCAATTTATTCATTTGATCCATTTATTCATCAATCTGTTTCGTATGAGAAGTAGTAAATGCTGACAACTTGGCTTTTTCTGCTGCTATAATAATAAACGTATAAAAACTGAATACCAGTCGGCACCAAAACCTCTGCTCTGAAGAGCCTTGGTTGACAATTGAACCATTAACTTTCTTATGGATGGCCGATATCACTGATCAATCGGCATTACGGACTGGTCGTCGCCACACACGCGGCGGAGAGAGGCTAGTCGCGCGACCGTGTTGTTCCCAATGAGTCAAAAGGTAACATCACAATTCGCCGCAGAGATGTTAAATTCAATAGCATCGTTTATTCACCTTCCATAGAAACACACAGTCGCACATTAGAACATTACTCTTCAGTGGAGTTGAAATGTCTTGGATTGATATATGAACGTAGATCTGTTAGTGATACTTCCATAGTTGACATTCTACATTCAGTGCTTGTTGTATCGACGAATTAAGTCATGGTACTACCAATTATACGGCAGTGGAAGGAAACGGTGAATTTCAGCGAGTGTAATTATTCTTTGTGCCTACAATCAAGGAGCCAGCGAGTCAGCAAAGAAACAGAAAATTCAAAAAATAGATAGATGAGAAGGATATATTTGCGTGGAACAAATAGCAAGAATCTGAGAGCTTTGTAGCAACTAGCGGTAGAAGAAAAAGTTACGACAGCAAACGTTTCTCCAAAAGAAAAAGTCTGAGCAAACGAAGTTAACGAGACTCCATAACATAGCAGTGGTTACAGTGATTTTTACACATGTTGTACTCGTAATCAACATTATAATCAAGGATCCAAACTGATATTTGAAGAACTAAATGAGGAAACAAGTATATTACTCACATATCACTCAAATCACGACGGGTTATGGTCAACTTAAGGCTATGTTCAGCCTGCTACCGCGGTTAAGAGATTTAGTTCATATGCATTGAATCATGACTCCAAGCTGTCAATACAATACACTCACCCATTGGACCTCACCGTCTGTGCTTGTCTTATAGGACGAGCATAGCGACACAAATAGCTTTGCCGCCTAGTCATACTCCGTAAATCATCATCGATCCTATCAGTGTTTCATAATATCAATCTTTCATATTATCGTCAGATGGAGATTCACCTCATCAAATGTAATAATCATTTGCATGATCATATCTTCACGAGATGGATATGCCGCGTTCATGTACATATCATTATTATGTTATTACAATGATGCATGTATATTTTAGATTGTCTGGCACTACCTATGATTAAAAGTTTATACGGTGCTATTGTTCTACTACAAGACACAAGTGACGATAAAT
>JAHQIW010004209.1:0-21767 GCA_019055375.1 Parelaphostrongylus tenuis | reverse complement strand
CGTGGCACCAGGTCAAAGTGAAGGCCGGTGACGTTGAAAGTCCTGGTGCTTGCTGCAACGAATTTTCTTACTTTTCTGTAAGTATTTCTTACTTACACTATTTGAAGCGATTTTTTGGGTGTGTGACTTTTCAATGTCAGTTAGCACATTCTAATCGTTTTCATTATTGATAGGCCTTCAACAGCTCGAGTACTGATGATATTTGAATTTATTCATTCTATGTATAGTATGGAAAAAGTTATATTCTTAACGGAATATTGTTAGGTACAAACAGTTGCCTCTTACGTTCATTTACCTTGACCCATAGGGATCACTCACACATCCCAGCCACTGCCGAGATTGCAGCAGCAGTGAAATTACAAGGAAGTTGTCGAAATTCTTGTTGCATATTTGTAAGTCAATTTTTTATTTTGTTTCCAAATTTCTGATCAATTATTGCTAGATTCAGCTGAAAACATTTTTTCACTTTTTCATAAAATCGATCACGAGAACAAGACGGATTTGGCATCACACACTTATACGTTAGTTAGCGTCGTCGACGTGAAAGCTAGTTGAGTTTCCAGAAGGCCTCTCACAAAGTTTTCATACAGCTTATTTTCAAAGCTTTCAAACAATTTTGTGACTGTATTTCTTTCACTGCCTCAACTTTACTTGACTAAGTAGGGCTTTATGTGGTTTTCAACTTTTTACAGTTGAATGTTAGTGTATGTCAACTTTATCTTGATTGACAACGAGCTCCACAGAAAATTTCAGGCCTCTAATTTCGGAGTTTTAAATGAATACACAACCACAAAAAATTTCCCTATTTGACACTTCGCAGAATCGTCTACAGCCTTCTTCTTTTGTGATACAATATGACTTAAAAGTATCGCTTTCCCAAAATCAACATTCACAGTCGGCAAAACGCACCGGATCTTAACAACTGCAGCTTTTTCAGACGGAGGTCTGCTTTGGATGACGATATTGAATAGCAATGACGAAAGCACGGATTTGTTGCACTCTCTATGACATTGTGTTGATATGATTATACATAATTCTTACCAATAGCAAGTGCACGAAGAGTCGCATCGATGGATAGACTTTAATATTCTAAGTTAGTCCTCTCGAATTTTTCTTCAGTACACTTCACACACAAATGATAGGAAGGCCGAACGGACATTGCTATACAATCGCACGCAACTTCTACAGATTCTACTGGCACAGGTATTCAAGGATTAGAAAATAAAATCGCACCAAACACTACCAGTATATAGCACGAACAATACTAGCAAGGAAAAATAAGCTATTACTCAAAGCAATTCAAATTCGATATCGTGATAGACCAAACGAGTTCGCAGTCGCACAAATTCATAATATTTGGCCACTGTATCAAAAATACAAGAGTAGTATGCATTTTTTAAAAAACTTCCACTAAGGCTTAACGTAAAACTGAGTAGAGAATTACGTCATCTAGGTCCGAATCGTTTCATGTTCTATTGACTACACAAGAACGAGTGTGACATGTTTATCGGATACGCTGTGACAGCAATCTCGCAACCTTTCGCCACCGACTAGCGCAGGAGAAAATATTTGTTATTGTACATACTTCTTATAGCGGAAAGATGTCTTTTAGTTTGTCTCCTATGCGATTACTACAGCGCCTAATAATTTTTAAGTCCACGCACTCTTTCCGACATACTTCCAAAACGATAATTTGACAAAATCCTAATCAAGATGTTAGTTCGGCTTGTGGTTGATCAAAAACTCCACTCACGACTCGACTTTGTATCTTTTGCTGTTTCGCAAAGGAGAATTTGAAAGGCACGGTTAGCGCCATAGAAAAGACACTTTACACAGTGTTATAAGACGTGTTTTTTTCTTTAATATGTGCAACAACTTTCAGCGCCAGACAGGGACTAGACCCCGAACCTCACACTGATCTCGGAAAGATGCACACAGGTGCTCGGATCCGTTACAACTACTAACGCCACGCCCAATTTTGCCAGCACACTGCCCCACTCTTTGCTACCGCTAAAGCGCACCTAGGTACGAACGGACTGTGGGTCGGAGGTAGGGGCGGTTTCTACAAGTCCCGTCTTGAGGCTACATTTTTACGCATCAGACTGCTCGTATAAACAATGCAGATATAGTAGTAGTTGAGACATCGTTACCTATCGCAAAAAAAAGCCAGCACTACAATACAACACATCAATTTCATCTTGTCTATAAATACCTAGTATCTGTCCAGCGTGACTGGCTTACATGTCAGAGACCGACTATCCTGGGCCAGGCCGTTCTGGCAGATAGATTGTGTTGTTGAGAGACTATAGAAAGAAGAGGATGTGTAAAAATGATTGGTGCAGTTAGTCGAGAAACATGGCTGTACAGATAGTTGTGAAGTACAAGTTGATTTAAAATATTGTTAGAGCCACTTTTGCTTTTCCCTGAAAAGTAGATTGAGGTGCGGGTTTTAGTCGTCCCCCCTGGATGCTGACAGAGCCTGGTGACCAATCACCTCTCATACACAGCGTATTCGCGCTATAACCAATCCTATATAATATCTATACCACCGCAAGCAAAGCGGTTAAACTAAGACACCAACTTTTTCTTATACTCTAAAAACATCTTCCGTTACTCACGTTTTATTATATTTAATGATGACGGCTCGAATGGAGCTGTTACGCTAATACGTGGTTTGTAGCATAGGTTTCCTTACGAGTGTGTATTGGTCTCAGACCACTGGCTCAAATTTCAATGTGCAGAGTATTCATTGTGAGCGCACGAATGTCATGTTTTTTCTCGGTCTGTTCAGAGATAGGGCTGCAACTGTACAGAAAGCACGATACAGTTTGTATCGAGAGCCTTGTGTGGGTCTCGTCAGTCAGCCACGTTTTGCAGCAGGTCCATGTTGTAGCAAATACGTGAGGGTAGCAGCGCTGCTCTTACAGGAATTAAGTTTAATAGTAATATCTACCATTGAATACTTCCGCTTTGTTCTGACCGAATAGCTTAGCGAGAACGAGACCTATACCGGAACTGTTCCTGCGCTTTTACTGCAAACCGGCTAAGATCCGCAAATATCAACCACTACAGCTATGATGCCGTTCTTCAAAGATCATTTACAGGACTGCTCTGCACAATAGAGAGTGCTATTTTTCTGTTGCTTAATATAGTATGTCAGTTGCTTCACAATCTTTTTACAATGCTGTGCTTCATTCCTCTTTTTCGTCTCATGTTACTGCTGTATTATTGAGATCTGAAGGAGATCAGTTATTTTTGGACACTTGATTCCATCCTTATGGCTCCAATAAAGGTGAAAATCGTCGAAATTATTATCAATCTAAAAACTCTAAGCCGTGGGAGGCGACTGAGGCGCAAACGATCAAAAAGGCGCTAGCAATGGCATAGTATTTGAAGACTGGTTGTATAGATGAAAAATGGGAAGATTTTTCAAAAAAGGGGAATGTTAAAAAACCTGCTTGTCCATACGACTCTTCTTCTTAGAAAAAACTCCTGATTGGTTTAAGCAAAAAGTTCTGAGAAAATGCTTGTAACTTTTTTGGGTGTCAGCCTTCGAATTGTTTTGTGTCCAATTGAAAGTCCGTCTGTTTCCCCGCGTTGGTTGATATATATTTAATCGTGTTATTTCCAAGAGGGAGTTTAATCAAGTAAGCAAATTAGGTTGTTGATGATCAAGAATGTCACTAGATTCACATGAATGGTGGCAAGGCACGCATCATCTGTCTTGGGGCTTGCTTGTTCAACTGAGACTCCATTTTGGAAGTAGATAAATTATATCCAATCAACGCGGAGAGACTTCTCAATGATACCAAAAGCACAAAATGGCTTTCACCCACAAAAGTTTCACGCAGTTTTCTCAAAACCTTTTCCCCACCTATTATATTCCCTGAACCAGTTTTTGCTCCTCACATTGTTTCTGTCAAGGTACATGCGCCGAACAAAGGCGCCGTTATACATAGTTTTCAACTAGCACTGCTACGCCAAAAACTGTTTTTCGAGAAGAAAAAAATTTTTGTAGACTAGAAAAATACATTATGTTTAAATTGGTCTATAGCTGTGTCGCAAACTGTAAGCGCTGAATCCAAGGAATGGGTGCTTCTAATTCACTTGTAAAAGTGAAGAGCTGCCATGCACGTCCCTCATGTATAAGTACTGTGTGCCAAGCCCGTTGTTGCTTTGTGAATAAATTGGTATACATTTGTACGATTAGTTTTATTCGCACTTGTGATAATTGCTTAAACTTTTAAGTCACGTGATGTATTGTTGTTGTAAAACATGACTCATACTTTCAAAAAAAAAAAAAAAAAACACTGACCCTTTTATGATTATCGCTCCTACCGCCATCTCGTCAGTGTATGTATCTGCATCTACCTGCTGCTCAAGGCAGGCTACAATATTCTTTCTTATGGCGGCGTGAGTATTCTCACTGCTGCATAAAGTTTATGAACACTAATTAAATAAACAAATCCCTCTGTGGACGGCGCCATTTGTGCTGCTAAGTTGCGGCTCGGACGACTACGTCATGACGAGGTTCTTGCTCGTGGCAGCTATATTATCCATAGCTGCATGTGGTATTTTTCTATATGAAGTTTTTACTTTCTTTCCACATATAAACCTGTGATTTTTGTGCCAGTAGATGGCACTATATATTATAAAACAGACTTGAATAAGATTATTTTTACTAAATCTATTCGAAATTGCTTCATTCATAAATCCACACTTTGAAGGGTAAAAACAACTGTTTATGAAGGCCTTATTTGGAAGCTTACCACATTTCTACAATATTTTATTCGTACTAATTAACTCTTGACTTACCTTGAATTTTCTTTCGGTTTTCGTACACTTTATTGCCTGAAGTACACAATATCGTACTGGCTGAAAATTGGGAACATTGAATAGTCGTCAAATGCTTCGCTTTTGAATTAATCCACTTCGTCGACTAAATACTTAAGTACTTTTAAGATACTAAGCTGCGTCCTCAGCTTCTCATTACCTCAAGATCATAGCGTAATTTTGTTCCCCTTTTGAATCCTTTATGCATAGGTTTTCTGATGGCGTGGGCATGCAGCAAGGAGAATAGGAAGAAGAGATACGCGTTCGTTTATTCCTTTCATCTCCACCCACTGTTATGTCAGCGCTGCAATTTAGAGGCACACGTTTTACTTTCCGTAGACTTCTTTTGCAGTGCAGTGTGATAGCCTAAAATTAAGTGGAATGTGTGAGCAACGGTATTTATTTCTTGAAATTTGCTTCTGCTTGTCTGCGCTGCAACACCAGTCAAACAAAATTGGTTTTCACATTACCTAGGCAATTCTCGCTGGGACAAAAGTTTATCTTTTCTATATAAACAAATACAACTTCATCATTAGATAGGATTCGAATCTTTAGCACATTTCATAACGGTTGTACTTGCGTTTTTGAAAAAAAAAAAGGACTCTTCAGAGCTCTGTAATCAACACATAAGGAAAGATCAGATTTCGCAAATTTGGGATCATTTTTCGACGTGTCCGTATCCCGTTTTTGTCCTGCATTGGGGTGAAAAATTGCGGTTCCTTTTCGAACCTTTTTTTCAAGATTATTTAGGCCATTCTAGGTTTGTTGTGTGACAAATCTCAAAACTTTTTGGTACACTTCATTTGGATAATTAACTGCCATCAAAGACCGCTTCTAACAGCAAAAATTGACAATAGCTTTACCTCAAAGCATTGCATGTCCTCACTGAACGAAAGCTTACCGCTGGACTTCATAATTTCTTACGATAAGCTCAAACCGCGACAATCTTCCATAATAAATTTTATTTTGAAAAAACTCTTTTATATGAACTTTTAACCGGTCATAAGTAGAATACTTCCATCAGTTAGTTTTCAGATATATTGGCTGAAGAGCACAGGTGACTTGGGTGGTCACAATGTTGTAGCGAAATCTACACTTTTGTCCGTACGTGCGAAAACTCTACAATCTTTTGAGTGTTACAGCTCTGTAAGGAATCCTCTCCAAAAATAAACTATGTTTTTTGAAATCATAGGTTTTGCACTATCGAATGGTCACTAATTGTTTGTGGAAAAATTTCATCTAGCTAGAAATCCTTGAAATGAAACAAAATTTCATTTCGACTGTTGCCGATAGCAAACTAGTGAGGCAAGTCTATTCCCATTCCAGAAAACATCAAGTGGACTTTAAGACTGCAATCACTTGGAATGCGAATGTCATGTGCTAGAAATTCCTTTCCGCAAGTGCAGGCATTTTCAAACTAGTCAGGAGTTTCTTTTCATAAGATGCGTTTACTACAACAGTTCTTCCAATATCACTTCGGTTTTGTTTGGCAGAAACGTTCAGTGGGAATCGAAATTTAGGCCATAAAATTCCAAAATTTCCCGGCTAATAAATTAGAAATTGGATTTGCAAGTGCAAGGGCTGTAATCTTCTACTTATTGTTGGAACGTACTTGTAAATAACTATTTCCAGAACACAAATTCAGTATCAGCAATCAAAATTTCCAACCTATCGATGGACTACAGGAAATTTCAAGAAAGTATGTGAGAAAAATGCCCCAGCCACAGCTGGAAGTACGAATTCGTATTTTGTGCAAAGATGTGGTTGTTCCTCCTTTGAAAAAGGTAGACTTTTTTTAGAAAGTATTGAACGTTATATCTTGGCTAAATATCATTTATAACGGAGTCTTATCTGTAGATATTTTTATCTATCGTTTTTTGCCGACAATGTCCCTCTGAGAGCTTGGATAGATCCGAATCGGTATTAGAGGGCGCACCACTCTTCGTAACTGTCCCAAAAGGCGCACTCCGACAGCTCAAAGTCATAATGATTCGCATCGTACGACACGAGGAATGTGGCACCATTCCCTCAGTCCACTCATGGTGCTGGGGGCAGTAAATTGAAGCCCCTTTGATGGAGCGATTTTTGGCTTGAAATTGGAAAGGTGAAAAAACATGATTTCAAACCAGTATTGAGCATATTGTTTGGTACACATCTTGATTTTCGCACATTACGAAAGTGCGAGATTTTGTTGCAGTCACAAGCTTAGAAACTCAAACCTTGCACTCGACTTCATTATTGTCTGTTGCAATGGTTTAGTCTACCGCAACCTGATACACCTCCTTAGGGCCGCCGCCACTGCAACTAGCTTGGTTGGAGCTCACCATTTGTGTAGAACGTTTTTTGCAAAGTCCAAACCACTGAGTTTAGTCAGGCTTTCTGGCTCGCAAAAATTTTTGTTGGTATATTGAGATAGGTGAATGAGCAAGTTACAATTTTTTGTAATAATCTATCCGCCTAGAGCTAAAACACTACTCGCAATGGTCAACAGAGAGTTTTTTGAATGCTATACACTGTCACACAAGTTTGTAATAAAAGTTCGTTTCTAGGTTTTTATTAACGTCTCTTCAAAACCTAGGCACGTAGACCTCTCTTCCCCGATAGGTGTTAATCTCGGGCATCTCGTGATCAAACTTGAAGTCAAGATCACTTACGAAATCGGTGTCATGCAAGAAAGTTTCTCTCGATCTAACGAGGGATATGAGCGGGTCTTCAAGTCTGTTGATATCCATTACAAGACTTTTTACATTGCTGTGAACAAAAAGAGAAACAACTTCAAAAAAGACCTCAAGCTGATAGTAAACTTTAGCAGAAGTTTCCATTTTTCTTTTTAAGCATGGCAGATAATTAGTTCAGGTGGGTTTCGGAATATAAAGGAGGGTGAACTCTTTAAATTTTTGTTACCTTTTTGGTGTTTTTATTTCAACACAGAATGTGTCCTTTTGAGACCTATAACTATTAATAGCTAGGGATAACGAGCTAGCAAGATGCATTAATGTCGGCAACAGCGGTCGACCTCGCATTAGAGTGTCGAAAAAAACAAAACAAAAGGATTTGTGTGACAGCAACGACAGTGTGACAATATCAGCTCTCCACCAATATACACTTAACAGTGTCAAAAACTTTGTCCTTTTCGAATTGTATCTTTGCTGCTTCTACTTCTTCTACTTCATTTTATGGAGAAAAATGTGTGTAGAGCACAAGTATCGTCATAGCAAATTAGTCGAGAATGTTACGGCAATGTGAAGAGAACAGAGCGGTTTAAACGCTAATAGCCGGTCCATCTGGATGGAACTTCGTCGCATCGACCACTGTCGGCAAGTTGAGATTGAATTGTAATTTGCTTGGAACAATATTTTAGACTGATCAATCTTTGTTTTCCAACATTTCAAAACTTCAGCTTTTTTGTATGTTACGGAAACCGTAATGTTTCGCTTAAAAAGAAGAAGCACAGAAATGAGCGACAACTTGAGATGTTTTCGCAGTCGATTAGCGTGCATCGAAAAAAGTAAGCCACATGGTCTCTACATGGTAAACCAGATACCATTCACATGCGTTCAATAAGTTTTTTCTCCTTTGCTTGCTAACTATGATGATGGGAAACTTAAAGGCGGTGAAAAATGGGATTTCACTAAAAGTGATTCAGATTTCCTCTTTTTCTGTCGTATATTCGTATTTCTTCAATACTTCATAACTACTGAACGAATTCCATTGCCAAATTCAAGACTTTTTACCATAAACAACGTTTTCCTATCATTACTATAGAGGAGGGGTTTGACCTGTGGCATGGGCCACAGATGAGGAGGGCGATATTTCCGAAACGTACGTATGGCTCTGACGTAACAACATCGTTAAGGCTTCAGACATTCTCGGAGACCATATCATAATATTTCGTTTTTTACAAAACAACAAACTATTACTTCGAAATTACAGTATTATTACTGCTTTTTTCGCAGTGTTATTATGTTCTTATATAACTAAGAGAATTGAGTGGTGAAACAAAAAACACGGCTTCAGGCGGGAATCGAACCCACGTTTCATCCTATCCGGGGACGCGTGCTCTACCACTACACCACTGGGGCACATTTGCCCGACCACTCATTCTTCTACATCTCAATGTTAGCTATCAGCCACCAACCTTTAACAGGTTTGGTCGGGTATGCGATTTCGCTTTATAAACCCAGTTGAGCTGATAGCTATTCTAATTACTAATACTTCGAAATTACAGTATTTCCACTGCTTTTTTTCGCAGTGTTATTATGTTCTTATATAACTAAGAGAATTGAGTGGTGAACAAAAAACACGGCCTCAGGCGGGAATCGAACCCACGTTTCATCCTATCCGGGGACGCGTGTTTTGTTCACCACTCAATTCTCTTAGTTATATAAGAACATAATGACACTGCGAAAAAAGCAGTGAAAATACTGTAATTTCGAAGTATTAGTGATTAGAATAGCTATCAGCTCAACTGGTTTATAAAGCGAAATCGCATACCCGACCAAACCTGTTAAAGGTTGGTGGCTGATAGCTAACATTGAGATGTAGAAGAATGAGTGGTCGGGCAAATGTGCCCCAGTGGTGTAGTGGTAGAGCACGCGTCCCCGGATAGGATGAAACGTGGGTTCGATTCCCGCCTGAAGCCGTGTTTTTGTTCACCACTCAATTCTCTTAGTTATACAACAACTATTTCTTTTTGATCTATGGCGCTTAAGACCTGGATCCCTGATTATTTGAAATATGCTTTTTATTGGAACAGATATTGGAATTTTCTATCATATTTATTTGACAGATTTTTTATTGTTTTCGTCTCTGTGATCATTCTTCACCTGATTTCTTTGGCTAAGAGTGCGCAAACAATGAGAGCATTTGATCAATTTCGAAAAGGAAAAAAGTTATCTAGTAACTTCTTATTTGCAGCTTTCTCAGTAATTTTTCAAAGCAAACACTAATCTGGAACTTACCACACTATGCCCTCTCATTTAATTTATTACTTTGCAGTGACTGATGAACAACCTTGTGTTTGCAGGCTTGATATTTAGTGTCTAATGAATATTGATTGGTAGAAAAATATTTGTTTTAAACACATCACAGTTCAATTTTTTTTCCTTCCTCGACAGTGGCCGATGCGGTGAACAAATGCCATCAAATGCATCCATCCGATGCCAGCGTTTGAACCGCTCTGTTCACTTCTTTTTCTCACATCATCTCGACCAATTCGCTGCGGCGACAATTGTGGTCTACACAGATTTTTCCTCTAAAAAACAAAGCTGTGTAGAAGCAAATGCAATTCAATTTGGGAGAGTCCGTGATATTGTTAATCGTGCTTTCGGAACAGCCAATGTTGTCACATTGTCGTTTGCTATCACATAAATTTTCTACGGCTTTTTTTTGACACTATTCTACAAGTTTCCGTCACTGTTGGCGATGATGATGCAATTTGATGGCCCGTTTTCCCTAGCGTATAGAAACAATGAGCCTCACAAGACACATTTTACTGTTGTAATAAAAGCATAAAAAACCTGGCAAAAAAATTCTTAAGTTATAGGTAATCTTGACATCAAGGTGACCCGAAATGAGCGCGATTACAGTATCGGTAGAAACAGCTCAACATTCTTGACTTTGGAGAACATCTAAGACCTGAAAAACAGTTTTTTTGTCGACTTCAAGCATCTTTGTTAGCACCAGGAGGTTAAAATGTTGCCAAAAAAATTGCAGCTTACCTCGCACTTTTTCACATATCACAAAAAATCGTCAAATCGAGAGTTGTTGATTCACTTTCTACTTTACATGGAGTTCTACAGATGCCTAAGCTCTACCCACGCTAGCTGCATTTGCAGCAACCCGGGCATGCATATCAGGTGCGGTAGAACGAACCATGGCAACAGACAATGTGAAGTCGTTGAAAGTTAAGTTCTTAGTGCTTGCTGCAAGAAAATTTTGCCCTTCCGTAGTGACTAACCAAAAAATTTATCACAATGTTAAATGATCTTCGAAGATAATTATCTTCTCTTAGTTTAAATTCAAAGTTAATTCATCAACGGGCTTATATGGCTACAAATCTGTGGTACTGATGAATGTTTGCATGATTAATTTTGATTAATATTCATACACTATTATCTATATATAGAATACTCATAGTACCATAAAAATCTTCCACTCATTACTTTGATCAGCAGGCATCACTCCACAAGCAAGCACTACCGAGATTGTGGCTGTCACAGAAATCATAAGGGGGTTAATCGGAAATGTCGCCATGCTTGCAAGAACATTCATTCTTGCCTTTCAAAATCTCATTCATATATTGCAAATACTGATAATATCAAAGCTTCTCAGTAATGTAGAGAGATGTGCAAAACTTTTGCGTCAGCTGGGACCCGAACCCGCATCTCTTTCTAACCGCAATAGCGTGCTGTAACCTGTTGCACTACTGACGCTCATTTCGCACACCAATCTTTCTACGCTACAGCGACTCTATCTGTGAGCCGCCAACCGTCAACAGCCTGGCGCGGGTAATCATTATCGACATTGAACCAAGTCAAGCTGACAAATATTGAGTTTCGAATGATCGAATTGAATTCTTTTTGTTTGACTGCTTTTAGCGGTGCTATAATGTTTCAATTATACCCAGTGATGTAGACAGATAGATGCGCTGTAGCGTAGAAAGAGTGGTGTGCAAAATGGTCTTCAGTAGTGTAACGGATTAGAGCAGACGATACCGTAAAGAGTGCGACGTGGATTCGAGTCTCGCCTGAAGCAAAAGTTTTGTAAAGCAGTCTTCATCACGGGGCATATTTGAAACATCATACCACCTCTTAAAGCTATCAAAATTTATATTTTTGCATTAGATTATTCACAACGCAGAAGCGATTTGCATACAGCACTTATACAAGAAGGAAGGGTACCAAAGTGGCAGCTTTTTGATATTCACAGGAGCCTCAGCAACGCCTGTCCCCATGGATTCATAACTGAAGCGCACAGAAAGCCGTCTATGTGGTTAAATACGTATCAAATTCTAAATTAGAAGGAGCTACGTGAAAAGGATAACATGGAAAGAAATTTGAGCATATGCGCCATTACTTGCTACCACGGCTTAAATTTGGTTCTAGCATCTCATTTGTAATGTTGTGGAAAAAAGGCTTTGTTGTTCTCATTAGCCTCACGTATCGTTAAGTCTAACAACTTCTTTACTGATGGATAGGCAGACTGATTACAAAAGCAAGAACTTCTACAAAATATCACTGAAATTTCAAAATCAAAAAGCAATTGTAATGGACTTGAAAATTCGCTATAACGTGGAGGGAAAAGGGAAGCCGTTTTGTAGGTGGTCGTGGCAGAATGATTTGTACAAAGAATTTATGCCGCGCCATGAGTCACAGGAACTCTATACTGTAATGATATTTCCAATGTAACAAGATGGGAAGCTAAAGCGGAAGTTTCCAAAAGCAACAGTGAGGTGATGCTGAACCGAGGTCTTTTTAGTGAACATTCAAGGAATTCCAGGTTTCATATTAAGGTGGATGCATGAAAACGCGTCGATTACTCATAGTTTCTCACTCTCACGACGTGCAGACATAACAACGTTTTGAGATTGTACATGCCGTACAGTAAGGCTCATTGCACTCGCTTGACAAGTAAAAACTTTTCTTCAGATTGTTTCATTTTCTATTAAGAAAGGGAATGCGCAAATTGTTGCTCTTGCTGATAAGCAATCAGTGAGAGTTATTAGCACTCTAGACTCATGAGTTAATCCAGAATTTTCATCCGAAGCAACACTTCAGGTTCACTATCGCTGATACGTTGTGAAGTGAAAGCACAAGTGTGTTAAGATACGAGCAAGACATGAAACCTGGTATCTTTGCTTGCTGAGTGCTACCACCACTACACTATGCTTTCCTAGAGTAAGGATTTTATGTCGACTTGTACTTTATAGCAATCCTGAAGGTGATTGTTAACAGTCGAGCAGGTTAAGATATGGTTGAGAGAAAGGCGGATTTGAGGAGTAGTAACTGTATGCCCTTGAAATAAAAACATCGAATTTCATGTTTCGCTCATATCTCAGCATATTTGTGATTATATTTCACAATACGAAATGCCGTTAAAATTGGAAGTTGGACAGTAAAATCTCAGACAGTTCAAATATTGCTGGCTGTTACAAGATAAACTGCTTAGAGCTGCATTCCACTTTTTCACTGTGTTTTTTGCTACACAATTACAGTAAAATCCGCTTTCCAATTCGTAAAATAGCTCTGCAGCTTATGATGGCTTGGAGATCAGATCTGAAAGAACTTTTGACTGGAAGTTCTGGAATGATTTGCTCCACTAACCATCGCATCGGTATAGTGTGAGCAACGTAGTCAAAGTATAGGGAATAAGGTAGCGAAACTGCATCGTATAGCAATTGAAATAAAACAACGAGGAAGTGCCTCGATACGGAAGTGTTGTTTCAGTTTCATCCACGTCAGTTGTAAACAACTAATAACACGGCCGATAATTTCACAGCGCTGACGATTCATAGATTTGTCACTTGCGAAACAATACAGATTTCATACTGGGTTGGAGCATTTTTGGTCACTGTTTTGGAACGAATGAAAATTTCAGCTGCACTCACAAACTCTGCCAAAACCGTAATGCGATTCGCAAAGAAATAGAAATGTTATTCATAAAGAGCAGTCTTTACTATGACTGAGGTGTTGCCGGAGATAAACAGCTCTTTGTAGTGCGAAGTTCCTACCCATGATATGATGTTCAGCAGTTTATGAACTTGAGAACGAGTTTCACTGCAATCCATTAGAAGTACGGTCAGAATCGCAATAAATGCAGTTCTTTTTCTTCCAAGACCCAGAAATATATTAATTGACACATTCGGTAGTGCTTGGTACATTTCTTACTGCGCCACGCACCGTCAGGTTTTTCTTCACTGCTGCAATCGCAGCGTCGCATCTTTGCTGAACTTGCATTAACCCATTCCAAAATCAAAAAATAAGAATTCCTTTGATGAATCAAGACTTTAGGAGACATAAATTTGGAGTTTCTTCTAAAGCGGCGAAACAACCCCTAATCAAATAACAAAAATCGCACTTCGCATAAGCGCAACTGATGAATGATTGCGCCAATTCCCCTACGCCTTCTCCCATCATCCCACATCTCGTGAATTGGCCTAAGAGCACTTGCTCACGTATGCGAACCAATCTTATGTTCTCATATTTCCAGAAAAAAAACGCAGCGATGGAATCCGTGAATCATATGTTATGCTCAATAATAGTCTAAAGAAAGAGCTCTATCATGCGAGAAAAACGCGTGAGTTTTTTAAAAGCCTGTCAATTACCGCACTAGCCAAAAATTCATGCTTTCGAACGATTACTAACACTATTCATGAAAAGTCCTTGTTCAGCGCAAGAGATAGGCCTAAAAATCTGTGCTACAAAGCGGAAAAGTACCATTTTTTAGCATTGAAACTAATCGTTTTCTGGCGGCTCCGTTTATAATAACACGGAACTGCTTGAACACAAAATTGCTTGAAGGTGGAACGGTTTCGACGCGGAACTGCAAAGTGGAATTATTAATTCAATTTCAATTACCGTTCCTAGTAGACTTACAACAGCGCCTATGATTATAAAACATTGCCGGTGTTTCCGATTTATCTCTGACGCATTAGACGAAACAGAGTGACTTAAGTTCTCCTTTGGAGAATAAGTTAGAACAGGCATCTCGAAAATTATGAAATATCATTCAAACACTACGCTGCTCGATATCGCGATAAGGCTCCTTCGGCAAAAGAGGTAGTTTTTTAAGCATATATCATTCTTTCTTTTCGGCTGTTTTTTGAGATCTCGCTCAATTAATATGATCTAGTAACATATGTTGAGCCTTACGTAAGATCTGTTATGGCACTTATACAGTGCAAGGCACCTGTTTTAGCTTTATTATTTGTACAGTGCCTCTCGGTTCAGTCTGTTCGGTGAGGGGATATCCCCTGAATAGAGTGAACGATGAAGGAGAAACTAGACAGAAGAAGGAGAGCGGTATGGACCTCATTTGGGCCTCTCAAAGAGGCCACCAATCAGACACCGGACCCCAAACTCCGAGCTCACTTTTAAATTCGACAGTCCTCCCAGCGCTCTGTTATGAGGCCGAGACGTGGGCTCAAATTTTGACCACGTCAAGACTACTGCGAACAACTCAACGAGAGTTTGAACGATGTCGTCTGAGATTCAATTGACACTCGCAACATGTGGCCGGCTTGCGCAGCTCAGATCTCCGGAATTGGATTCAGAAGAATTCATAATGATAGCGAAACACAGAAGGGCTGGTCAAGTGGCAAGAAGATCAGACGATACATAGACGAAGCAAGGTGTAGTGTGGACTCCACGTGGCTTCATCAGACTTCGAGGACGATCATCCACACGTTGAGCTGACGTGTTTGTATGAAGATTCAATCAGCTGTACTCGCAACTGCCGATATTTTGCATATCATGGTATGAAATTTGCGCCAGCTGCTATGCTTGATTCAAATTACCACCATGAACGACTATCGCGATAAAAAGGAGCGAATAGAAAACGTGCTGGGAGCCGCACAATTTGTGATGACGGACCGTTTAATTATCCACGTAACTAAGAGGAACCGACGCCGAAATATTTACACTTGCAGCTAGTGATGAAACCATCCAAGGGGAAGTGTTGCCACAGTCGACTGGTGGGGACTGGTTGAACGTATAATGTCATACCTTTTTCTTCGACTAATTTCGAAATCCTGTTCGAAGCAGTATAGTCTGATAACATTTGGGGCCTGTCACGAGATCTGTTATGGGATAGCTTGTGCCAAAATGGATCTTATAGAAGGCTTAACATATATTATCATATTATAATGATTTAAACGAGATCTCAAAAAGCAATGAAAAAGGAACGTTTGACAAAATACGTTTTACCAACCATGAGCAGTCCGCTGTGCAACACTGCCGCTGGGTGAATTTTTCAACTTTACGGCAGTGTACGTTGTTCCTCTTCAATTCCTTTATACGTAAGGGGTCTCCCTAAGCGGTTGGCTGGAACGTAAGACATCGTGGAACTGATGAGGTTGAAATGCCAAAGTACGTGCTTTACACTATAGAAGTGCCATAACAGATCTCATGAAAGGCTCAAAATTTGTTGCCAGATTAGATTCATCATTCTGTTAAAAATGCAGCCATTTGCAAAGAGTTTCCTCCAGACTTCGCAATTCAGTCCAACGTAGGCTGCACATCACTAGTAGAGCACTGTCATCCACTGACGGAAGTGATAGAATCGCACTAAATGCAGCTTCTTTTCTTTTCAAATAGCAACATTTGCTTTGAAGCTTTGCTTGATATGAAAACTTCATGTTAAGTCAAAAATCTTGAATACAGAATGAGTTAATTTGAACGCTTATTATAAAAAAAACAGCGATTAAGACCTTTCAGAAGAGCTTTTCGAGATGCTTGCAAAATTTGGATTAACCTATAGACAGTCTGTAACTTTTACACAAATGAAATGAGACTTCACAAAATGTGCAGCAACAAATATTGCTTTGTCTGCATATTTTTTTAAAAATTAGAGAGGTTTCGTAATTGCTTTGATGAGAAATTTGAAACGTTTAAAAGGTGAGCAAGTAAGCCTCTACTCAATTACATTACTTTTATTCCCAAAAACTTTCACTTCAGTCTCCCATTTCGGCAAACCAATAATTTTATGCGCTGTACGTTTTAATGCCTCGCACTACAAATTGATGCCTTACTGTGATTTTTTTTTTCACCAATTTTGCCATGGTTTCCATCTCTTCCCACATTGTTGTATTCCTCGTGTCAACTCATTCACGCTTTTTTTGTGAATCCTTTAGTGATTTCTGTAAGAAACTTTTGGCTACCAGTCAGCTACTACGTGAACTGAAGTGATTTCAGAAGCATAGCCGATGTGAGTGGATATTAAATACATCAAGATTGAGCAGATGCAAATTCTAATTCTGAGAAATTTTTTGCCAAAAGCTCACAGCGAAAGTTGTGCTATGTTTGTGCAATTCTCCAATCCCGACTGTGAATAACTTACTCTTCAGAACGCCGCGATTTTATGGCGCAGCATAGCAAAGGAGAAGGCGAGAATCATTCTTGAGCAGCACCAGTTGAGGAGTTTGCGCATCCACTGATTTTCCTATTTGAAAGTCTCTTTCACGCGCTCATTGCCATTGAACATTTGTCATACATTTCATTTTACTGAAAGATCACTCTACTCTACGGATAGTAGAAAAAGCAAATTTTGATTTTTATTACGCTAGTTGGAAACCGTCGAACTATTGGAAAAGTCAAGGAGACCCCATTGCGACGTTATCCACGTACGAATGCGACTGGCAAATTCGTCGTTTTCTTGTGACTTATTTAGTGCAGAAGTTCTAGGAATTGTTTTTTTTGTGAAGTGTACAATATTCGATTAGATTTCTAGGAGACAAAATGAATTTTTTTATCAAACATGGTAACACTTCCCTACTATTCCGCTCCTGATTTCGCTGCCGGCCACAATATCGACAGTGTTTGAATGTGCGGTAATGCCTGCAGGTCAAAGTAATGAGTAGAAATTTGTTATGGTACTACAGATGTCCAAAGTCTCAATTTAATTTCATGACCTTGATCAGTATGAACACATCTAACACTTCGTCGACACTTTCGAGCTGTCGAGATCTGAGTTTTTGAATGATCTGATGTTCAGTTTTGAATGAGAAAAGAGAATTAGGTCTAGTAAATGTTTTGCATGGTCAGTTTTGATTATTCACTAAGGTCAATGCAATTTTGTTGCAGCGAGCACTAGAAACTTCACCATCATCGGGTTCAATTTGCCTGTCGCCATTGTTTATACTGACAAACCCGAAACTTCTTCTAGAGTTTTTGGTATTGCGACTAGCAAATGGAGTGCTTAGGGATTTGTAGAACGTCTTGGAATGCAATCAGTAAGTTTTTTTTATCTAAAATTCGACTTCTATTCTCCATATATCTTGATAAAGCGAACTAAGTCCTAATTTTTTACAGCACATCAGCTTTTCAGTAATAAAACGGCTCGCTTACCATTACATAAATTGATTGAAAACATTTCATGCAGTTCTATCAACTAATAGAAGAATTTTTTACGTCTTTGATGTTCTTGACAGCCATAATCGCAGCGCTCTCCTACCTGATTTGATTGATTTGGTATTCCGGCCATTTTGGATCAACTTACTGTCAAAATCAGTCACGAACCGATTGATTGCCAAAAAGTTTTCCTTAATGCTCTGAATGTCAATGAAATGAGTAGGTATTCAATATTGAAAAACTGATTTGCAAGTTCAAAGCGGACTTATACCATTCAATAAAAAGTAGGATCGTTTCTAATAATTTAAAAACAAACAATTTTGACGAATTACCACAAGATTTCTAAGAATATGGAGCAAACTGTCATCGTACAACTATCACCAGAACATTTCATGCCAATGATATCTTTTTAAACCGTTTTTTATATCTTTTTTTGACAATGATATAGCTTTCAATGTAGTCTGTAAGAATGTCTAAAGCCTTACCGAGAGCCATACACGTGTTTCGGGGGTATCGCCTTCTTCATCAGTGGCCCGTGCCCCACACTGAGCTCTACTTGTAGCAGAGAGGAGAGACGTATGTGGAGGTAGTACAGCGTACAATGACATTGCGTTATCACCATTTTTAGTCGATGGATTGCGGTTGATAGCTATACACTGATCCACCTCATCGACTGTTTTGCAACCTCGCTATAAACATTCAATGTAGTCTGTAAGAATGTTCAAAGCGTTACCGAGGTTGTTACGTTAGAAGTCAAGCTTCAAACATTCTCGCGGACTATACTGAATGTATATAGCGATTTCAAAAAGCAGTCGATAAGGTGATATAGCTTTCACTGTGTCTTGTGGTGGTTCGGCGAGTTTTCAAGAATAAAGGAAAATTCGCTCCCAAAAGTGTTTCAGCTTCTTCACTTTTCTATAGTAGTGAAAAAATAGCTATCTAAGATTCATGGCTTATTGGAGTTGATGACATGAATCCACAAAACTGCTTTATCGTCAGCAACATGGTGACAGGAATTAGCAGTAACACTGACCCGAAACAATAGAAGGCATGTGTGCCAGGAGCGCGGGGCGTGACAATATCGCCTGTTCCCATGAATTATACAACAATATCAGGTTTTCTCATGATCAATTAGTCTTTTTCCATGTAGCATCATCATGAAAAATTAACAGATGTTTTTGGACCACCAACATTATCATGGCGATTTGGTCGAAGGCAATGTGGAAAATGTGATGCCAAGCGATTCGAGTATTAGCATCGGGCCCACTTGGATCGTACTTCTTCTCGGCAGCTGCTACTGTCGGTGGAAATTGAAATAGAACGGTGATGGGCTTGGACCAAACATTTTTATTGGACTAATTTCTGCTGTAACTATCCAGTAGCAATTAATTATTAGATAAGTTGGGTGCTGCTGCTAAACTGATGCAGTTAAATCATTGGATTGTGTAGCGGGATTAAGTTGGATTGAGTGTACTTCTTAGATCATAGTTGTTGACCTGTGACTGCAAAACTGCAAAAAGGACTTATGTCTGTTAAACTCGAGGAAATGCTTCATTTGATGTCTTTCTACTGGTTATAATGATATGAAAAAATTGTCAGTTGTATCACCGATTCAACGCCAGTGGAAGGATTCTTGAGCTCGCCTGTAAGACCTGACGCCGTCAATTAGTTGCACCCTCAATAATCGTTTCTGCAACTTAGAAAATTGTATAAACTGATCTAACAAAAACGATATAACTGATATCATATATGGCATACGCAGATCAACACATTAGCAAAACAGATAGCCTACGACTATCGGTAGTAAGTTGTCCATTTCGCCAATGCATTGATCACAGTTTTGTGCCCACATAAAACAACATTTGAATGGAAGAATGAAGTTTCACGAAGTGCTCCAACAGGTACAACCGACAGGCCAACTAATCGTATGAATACTAACCCACCTCTCAGAAACCTCATCTCGTGCAAGTGAGCTAGTGGGTCCTTGATTTTCAATCGCTTGTATCGGTCAGACTCTGAATCCTTTCTGCCATTTGCAAGATGCTCGATACTCTTAGCATCTACTTTTCGATTGCATGATCAACAACGCCAGGTTATCTTCAATGTGGCACATGAAGCGACCAGGTTTTTAGAGCATACGTTAAGGCACGGTGTATCATTGCTTCGAAAAAGTGTGCATAGAATCGAGTGCATCATGTTTTTCTGCCTTACATCCTCAATATCCTAAGCACTTCAATAGTTTTGGGCGGCGCGGTCAATGCTACAGCAATGTAGTGGGGTTTAATGGGCTTGGTTGATACAGTTGATGTACCAATGTGTAGAAAATCGGCTGACAAATACTTGGGCTGTGACTCTATGGTCTGTCGAGAGTGATGTTGCGTTATACATTGTATGTGAACCGTTGTGTGGATATCGATCGATTTTGGCCAAGTCGGTCTTTTTGACGGTGTCACCACAAGCAGTGAACATTGTTTTATAACGAATAGCCTATAAATACAAAAAACCACAATAATAATCAAACAGCCATATACGCACAATCATGACAAAACGTTATATGACGATTATGTAATAGGAAAATACGGTGTCTTCTCATATGACAAAGTTTACGACCTTGGTAAAGAAATTCAAGAGTCAGAAGCAAAGAGCTCTATATGATGATGGGCGATTGAATGAAGCAACAGTATGATATAGTCAGTGCAAAAAGAGTATATGATAGGAATAAATTATAACAGAAAGGAGCAGCAAAAAGTGGCAAGAAGCCAGCGTTCGTGGTGACACCGATTCTGTTATGCAGTGATAGTATCCGTTTAGAGTTGGCAGTGGAGCAGGACCATGTAGCGGAGTGCAGAATGCTGCTGTGTTCCACAACTGTGGTAAGAGCTTTCCTTCTACTACAGCAATAATATCATGTGTCAAAAACGACTTGGTATCCAACAACACCGGTGTGATCTAAGATAGAGATAATGTTATAGTAATGATCATGACCAATTATTGAATGAGTCGATGACGAGTGGTGCATGCCATGACCAGTGATGTGAGGTGTACGACAGAATGAGCAGGATCGCGAAAGTTTAATGCGAATAACGAGCGTCGTGCCTAGATAGTCGGTAGTGTGTCTGGCCGTTGTAAGCATGAAGACTGATAAGATAGCAACAAAGCATGTGCAAAAGTTGCTATAGCTCTTAGAGGCTCTCCAAGTTGCTCACTTACTCCTGCTCAACTCTGCAGCTAGATGTTCATCATGTTGACTTTCTATCAATAGACGCAACTGGAGCATTCAAAGATATTTCTTCCGTTGAGCATGAGTAATTCATTTAGATCAATTCTTCTTCACAAACATCACCAATTTTCCCCAAACCATAGTTTAGATTAGTAAGCAATTGTTCTACTTAGCTGATGCTTAGTCCATGAGGACGATCTCATTAGCAAAACAAAAATGGTGTTAATGTCGACCGCCGATTTTATTCCCATATCGTCTCAATGTATTATTAGTGTCACGTTGGGAGGGCGGCAGTGGATCTTTCTAGGGAGATAGAATCGTCTTGTTGACTTTTATTCTTACACTAGGAGTTTTGTCATCATGAACGGTGTTATTTTGGACGTGAAACTTTACAAACCTCATAAAAATCCTATGTACTGAACAGGAAACGCCTTAGTTAACCAGAGCCCTTATGACAGCTTCTATTTCAGTGGAATTGAAGACCATCTTTGGTTTGATAAAAGTGGGGCAGAACTGTTCTTGCAATCTCATAAAGCTTCGGGGAGTCTCATTATCGCAGATGCTACGTGTAAAGAAAACGTCTGCGATTCCTATATGTACAGGGGTTCTCCTCTGAAAACAATTAGCTGAGACGATTGCCACTGTGC